>CM034008.1:13628858-13675811 GCA_019603395.1 Cyrtorhinus lividipennis
TAGCTAGAGGACGTCGAAAGGAACGGCGATACAGGACAAGGACGTTACTGGTAATTGGCAGTTGAGCCCCGTTAAAAGTCTTCAACTTGGTTTACGGTCTTTTCCTCCTGCGTCCACCCACCCGAGTCCCTCCCAGTTAATAACGTATCAAGATTGCAGGTTGAACAAGAATGCAGATAGTTTCCGCAATTTCAAATCACAAGGGCAATATGATCTGACCAGTTCGACGCTCCAAATTGTAAATCCCGATTTATTGTCGTACACGCCAGGAACTGGGCTCTTCAATCATGTGTACACACAACGCACCTTTTTGCGCGGTCCAACTGTGCTCAGTTCTCATCAAATGTTTGAAAGAGGAAGTTTGATTAATTCAATCAATGAGGGGGATTTAAAGAAAGAGAATATTGTCATTTGGGCACCTGAGAGAAAACAAACTGTCCAAACATGCTCATTTTTGGGTTTGATATGCCTCTTGGATATCACCTATTTTTCATTCAAAGGTCAACCTCCCCGATTGACCCACAAGTTTTTTTCTGGACGTATCAATGTGTCCAGATCAAAAAATCAAATGGCCTGTCCTCCGTACTCCGTTCGCGCCGTATTGGTAATAGACATGTTTTTTTTAATTCTGCAATTCGGTCAGGGATCCGTCTCTGGTTTCTCGAAACTATTCAACCTTATCTGAACCAATTGGCTGGTAGGGGTCAAAGGAGAACTGTGTTTTGTGAAGAATACCGTTTTTCGAGTTTTTGGCGTGATCTAGGCGAGTGGGGTATCATTTTCCACTGAATTTTGGACCCTGAATCGGTTGGAATGGGTTTGGAATCCACCACACCAACGGTTTCCTCATGATGAAGAAACCACTCACCGGTGGTTCCCCAACCTCCATGCACCTGGTCCGAGGAATAACCAACCCGTGTGAAACAATTTGGAAAAATTTTTTTCAGTACTACTGAATTTCTTGAAAGAAACCTTAAAAATTGAAATAGAAACAGGGATTGGACCATGTTGAAGAACAACTATTTCGTTTCAGCATTAAATCTCCTATAATATCCTGATGTTTGTTACGCGAGTAGCCAGTCACCCTGTAAATGAGGTATCGTTTTCCCCTAAATTTTGGACACTTATGCATGCGACCTGTTCCCCGTACCCGTTTGCGCCCAACTAGAGGTGGTAGTTCAAATTAAGGTACCTAATTCGCTGACCCCTTTTTCGGGATTTTAAGATACATATGCGTGTGGGGTGTCCTAAATTCTAAATGTTGGACGCTGAATCGATATAATTGAGTCCGGGACACTCCACACTCACTTTTCCCCTTGCTCCTGGCCCAAGAAATAACCCAACCCTCTGAAAGAATTTTCAGCGTTCTCATGGTAGTAAGTAGATGAAACGACAGGAATGTACAAGCAGTAAAGTTCTCATTTTTACATTTTGTTACCCTAATGAATGATATACGAGATAATGATTTGCGTTAACCATGACAGTATGGTTGCTCGAGCAGCATGAATGCCATGATATTATCGGGTTGATTTGTTTGATTAGTATCTAAACAAATTATTGAAATGATACGCCACGCTGATAAAAATTACTATAGTCATCACCAATCCATACGATATTTCCGGTCCCTTGATGGTGGATTCTCAGTGGAATGCCGCCTGGAAGGAAGGACACTGAGCAAAGGATCGCATAAGTCACAACACAGTTCTTCACCATGTTTAGTTTTTCTGCTCTGATCTCATGTTGACGGCTATGGTGAATGACTATCGTATTTACTAAGAGATGCGTTCTACAAGTGTCCATTTGATGTATCGTCTCTTCTTTGATCCTCGGAAAATGAGGGATCGTTTGAGCGGGCGGTTTTTTCTTTTGGGTCGTTGGCGTTCCAATATCTTCATCGGATCACCATCCTTTCTCGGCAGTCACGCATCTGGGAGGATTTCGCGTGTCGTTCAATGGATACGTCCTCGATCCTCACCTTTGTTATTTGAGACCACCTGTTGTCCCATTCTATACTCTCTTCGATCTCCATCCCGTCTCTCTTGCTCACGTTTGGCCTGCTCCCTTTACTGCCCACTTGCTCAGCCTCGCGTAGGCAGTCATTTCAACCATAAACAAGCCCGAGAGGCTCGTGTGAGAAAACAACACGCACACGTCTTCCTTCTAAAAATAACCGTCGTGTGTTTCAGCTCTAGTGTCGAGGTTCGGTCAAACAATGGCGTTTATTTTACTTTCTAACGTTGTGATGTCAGTTACCACCCAGTGCCTCTTTCTCTGAAGTTCCTGAATGTAAAATAACGATGAAACGCTAGAATGAAACAAGCAGGTTATCGCCCTCCCCAGGAACGAGTGCTCTTACGATAGCTCTCTAACTACAAATGAAGGACTGAGTTTCAAAACTCGTTCTTTTCAATTTCTGTCGAAATTGAGATGGCAGTTGTTTCTGAAAGGTTTTTTTTTGTTTTCCTTTTTCGCTCATTCCATTGACTAAGTCCGTTTGTAGCTGAACTTGTTCTTTCCCGTCTAAAAATAGGTTCGACAACCATGAGTGGGTTGCAAAAATCGTTGTTTACTCCAACAGGAACAAGAAAAAAAACTCGTCTTTTACCATGAAAGTTCCGGCAATTACAAAACTGTTTCATTACTACCCGTAACCTGCTCATAATCTGAGGTACTGAGTTTCAAAACTCGTTCGTTCCGATTTAAGGTATGAGGTTAGGGTTAAAAAAATGTTCTTTTGGTTGGTTATTCTTCAAATAATCAACCCATGTTTTCATGCAAAAAGTCAATCTCTCCGATTCGGCCCAAAATTTTTTTCTGGGCGTTTCAATGTGTCTAGATCATAATCAGCACATGTCCGCCGGTCGGCTTTGGTAGTAGAAATTTTTTCAAAAATCTGAAATTTTGGTCAGAGACCCATTTTTGGTTCTAGTTTGTCCTTGAAACTCTTGAAACTTTTTAGCCCGATTGAACCAAATTTGGGGGGGGGGGGGGTAGGGGTCAAAATGTGTTTTTCGAAACTGGATTTTCGAGATTTTTGGTGATCTAGGCGTGTCGGGTATCGTTTTCCACCAACTTTTGGACGCTGAATCCAATGAAATGGGTCCGGGAACGATTGGTGCCCTCTGGATGAGGTTATGGGTCAAAATGGGTGCCTATCTACCCATTTCGAATGTGTCTTTTCAAGATTTACCATGTAGTACCTATTATCTTAGGATCTCATTCAAGCAGTAGGAAGAGGGATATTTTCTGCTTGTGGGGATACGGAATTTATACCTAGGTAATAATGTAGTACCTAAATGTTTCAAAAACTAATTACTACTAATTACTTTTCTTGTCATTTTAAAACTTGTCCTTATTTTATTTAAAATTGTGTTCTAAACGTTTTCTGGTTCTTCGTTACCTATTACGAGGGTCAATTGATGTCAGGTGATGACTACCGAAAGTTCTTTATTGCAAGGATAGTTGCAAAACTTGTTCTTTCCGATGAATGCAACCATTCGTTCATTCCAAACTAAAATGGGGTTTCTACGTATCTGTACAAGAAGAATAATTTCATTTCTCATGTTGTACACCTTCAGTAAGGCCAAACACGCAAAAAAGAAAACAAGCAATCGATGAGTCTTTTCTGATAGGATGTTATTATTTCATGGCCTTCCTTGAAAAATCGCTTGATTCGGAACGAGCGAGTTTTGAAACTCAGTGCCTCAAGTAAAATATTTTCTTGGAGGATGGGTTGTATTCCAATGTGCCTCTTGTGTACCGATTGTGAGCACCAAATCACGTCACTGAATGAAGTGCGACTGCATCAATTTTAGGGAAAGAACCATTCCCTTTCAATTTTAAATCCTCGGACCAGTGCATGGAGACTTATTTCATCAACATGGGGACAATTTTGGAAACAGTGAGTGTGGCGGGTCCCGGACCCATTCCAATCGATTCAGGGCCCAAAATTTAGTGGAAAATGATACCCCACACGCCTAAATCACCAAAAATAAAAAACAAAAATAAATCAAAAATGGTTTCTATCTCATTGGCCAATAGCCTAACGTATCGTATCGATGTAAAATAGACCAACCACTCAAAACTAGAGTAAATTTTTTCAATCATTGAAAACTAACAAGATTGATTTTTACCCAACGATAACCAACAATTCAATATTTGAAGCGATTTGTTGAGTCGAGAACGATGTGGACCTCGAGTTATATTGTTTCGGGAACTGTCCTCACCAAAACTTGAGCAACACTTGGAATTGTAATTGACAAATGGCTCATCAAGAGAGTGTGGTTGACTCCCTTTGCCAGAGGCTGCTCTCACATCCCGCTGTGAGAGGGAGCCATTCTGAGCTAATGGTTATCGTATCCAGCTCCATCATCCGCTCAGAGTTTCCTCAGAAGTTTGCGTGAGTAGTGTACTGGATCCAAGGGGTGGAATCACAAGGGACCGAAGGGGGGTTCCCAAAACGCCGGAGTTGTCCAACAATTAAATACACTTGCTGTAAACTTTCAAACGAGGGGAATATTCTTTTGAATCGTAGAAGACAATCCAATTTAGAGAACATCGTCACCATCAGATTTTGTTTTCACCTTTCTGCATTCTTTTGTTGAGCCGGTGAAATTGATAATTCCATCTTTCAATATTTTTTCATCGAGTGGCCTTTAGGTGGTTTGATGATATTAGGTTTTGATAGTGTGCACTTTGCGTTCGATCATCAGAAACCACTTTTCAATATGAAAGAACCCTTGTACGTGACGATAGGATGAAGAGAGGGCGCCATAAGGCAGTAGACAGAATAAGTTTGGCCTAAGTTAAGTATTAGACCGTCGGAGTAATAGCGAAGTTGCTCGGTGAAAACTGCGAAGTGAAAACTTGGGTTACTTCCCACCAACGATCCATCCGTTAATAGGATTGTCTGCTTGGAAAATTAACTAAGTTGAAACCAATCATCTGATGCAGCGTAGCGGTAAAACCGCAGCCATCTTTCGTTTTCACCCGCGTATCGTCTCTTTCGCCCTCAGCCGCACTATCATTCTCGAACACTATTATTTGAACAGGCAGCGTATAACGAGGTCTGTCTTCTATATACGCGAGGGAGAAATTGGAAAACCCCTAGACGGGTTGAGACCTTCCCGCTATCCACAATAGCCAGTCATGTTGATAACATATTCACGATGGAGTCAGACAAATGACGAAAATGTGTGTTCTCCATTCGTACCAAGGATGCGTGCTGCTGGAAAGATGGGTGCATCAGCAGGAGGTACCGCTGGATGTATCTAATAACGTTACACTACCTAATCTAGTTTTTCGAAAATTTCGAAAACTATCCCAAATTTTTAAGAATCATGAAAGACATTTGAAATAAGAATTTTTTGAAAAAATATTATGTCAACCTTTTCTCAAAGGTAAATACTCCGAAGAAGCCTAATAAACCTTTAAGGGAAATAATTTGCAGCGTTTTTATTAAAGAAAACATTCTCGTTATTTCTTTCCTTGATATAATATATCCCTCAACATTTTATATGACTGTTTTTGTTGAGGTTAGCTACTCAGCGAGTAAAAACACGGTTTTGAGTAGGGTTTTATGTCAACTCTCTCGTAGCCAGAAGAGTGGATGAGGGCTGTGGACGGTGGGGAGGAATAAATTGTAGCAGCCAGGGAGGGGGCGGCCTAGTGTGAAACGGTCAATTATGTGCGGGGAGTGAGAAATCGGTGACATGGCCCCTTATAATGGGACAAGGATTCCCGTCTGAGAGGAAGACAGGAGGATGAGAGGGGGCGGACAGCGGGGACTGTTGTACGTTGTGTGAGCGGGATAGGGGGGAGGGGGATGTTGGCTATTTGCCAAAGGGTGGTCTCTTGCCAACACCCCTCCCCCTGCTGGAGACGCCACTTCACCTCCAACAATCAACCGAGCTTTTCGTAACCCGTGGCCCCCCTCATCTATCCCTCTCGTACAGCATCCGCTTCAAACATCCCCCATCGCCCCACCGAAGAACTACCCCATCGAGAAGAACGTACCATTGAAAACTCTCAATTTAATGAGCGGAATGGGGAGGGAAAAGATCGCGGGGTAGTACCGCCATCGTAAGAACCACTCGGTTAACTTGGATACGCGTGTATTTCTTATCTTCTGAAAAGCAATGGATGTCATCGATTCGAGCCAATCCGAAGCGGAACATTGGTCAAGCGAACTCACCAGATTCATCATTTAGCAACGAATTATGTGCGGTATCTACGGAACTATATTTTTCAAGCGGCCACCTTTCCGCATGCGTATCATTCACGCCAAATTCAATAACAATTTCCATAACAACCACCCATGTTATTCGACCAGCCCTCCACGATTGGCTGATCAACTCATCTCCAATTCCCTTGAAGAAAATCATTGGACCAGGAGCATGGAGGAATAGTGAGGAGGGAGTATCCTGGACTTATTCTAATCGACTCAACGTACAAAATTGAATGGAAAATAGTACCCCACCCGCCTAGATTGGGAAAAATCACGAAAATCCATTTCTCAAAGAACACATTTTGACCCCTACCCTTCTCAAATGCGGTCCGATTGGGGTGTTTTGAGTCGAAATGTGTATTTCAAAAAAGTGGATTTTCGAGATTTTCGGCGATCTAGGCGTGAGGGCTATCATTTTCAACTAAATTTTATACGCTGAATCTAATGAGACGGGCCCCAAAACGACTGGCACCCACCGGAAAAGGTTTCGGATCAAAATAGGCATCTATATACCTATTTTGAAAGTGGATTTTCAAGAATTCTGGTACCTAGGCGTGTGGGGTATCATTTACCACTAATCGTTGGACGCTGAATCGACTGGAATGAGCCACCGTGCGTCTAGCCTGAGGAATAACCAACCCCTGTGATTTTTATAGGCATCATGAAACGTCGAGGATCTATTTTCAGAGGCTAATCGGAGATGGTCAACCTCCCATGACCTTGGGCTTGTATTATACCTATCGTTCTACTAGTATTCACTCTTGTGCTCCTACAGGGTGAAATCACTATTCTATCGAATTACTGTACGGCTTCTGTAAAGATCTGATAATATTTCAAAAAGAGCTTTGGATAAGGTGGGAAAATTATTTTAACAACAGCATCTTCTCCCAAAACGTATGAATTCGAAGGGGGATCTCCTCGTTCGAAGGATTCCCAACTTTCTCCACGATACCAGAGCATGCCGGCGGCTAGTGGAAGGGAAGAGCAAGAACTTGAACCGAACGCCTCGCTGTTCGAGGAACAACCGAGTACAAAAAGTAACATCGCGTGGATGTTATCTTTCAAAAGCCTGAAGGTGGAGCAAGGAATTTGCACTCTTCGAACTGTTGAGCGAGAGAAAGTTGTGTTGCTCTAGGAGAGTTGTTTAAACAAAAGTCGAATAAGAAAAGGAATGTGAAAAGCGTTTCATCAAAAGTTTGAAAAGCAGCTTCTCGTAAAGCTGAGTAGGTGGACGTGCCTACTCTCGAGAGGCAATTTTAAAAACAGTGCGTACCTAATCGACTAGAAAAGAGACAATCGTTTTAATCTGCCGACTGGAGTGAAGAGGGGAGGCTCATTACTACTGAATGAGAAAAGTTCTTCGTCAACTCTTTTATTGGCATGTGAACTGTATTCAGTTCAGGCCGTGAAATTCAATTCGACGTGCTATTCCAAATGCACGCACACATTCCATTGATACAGGACCATTTCTACCAACCCCCTCAGCGCTCGATGGTTGGCTGCTGTATAGGTTCTCACGCATCATAATAAGCTGGTGCCCCACGATATCGGTGCTTCCCGTAAAAAACATTATTTGGAGTTTAATACATTTGATCTTCAGTGCGGATCATCAGGAAATCCCGCGTTAAAGGTGGCAGTCATCCGAATATACACAACGCTGATGGAGATGTTACAGCAATTCATAATTGGATTTCACATTCAATAGCAAAGCATGGAGACTCATTTCTTCACATGGGGAAAATGGGGAAAACAGTGGGTGTGGCGGGTCCCGGACCCATTCCAATCGATCCAGCGTCCAAAATTTAGTGGAAAATAATACCCGACACGCCCAAATCAGCTAAAATCTCAAAAATCCATGTTTTGAAAAACACATTCTGACCCCTATCCCTCTCAAATTTGGTACAATCGAGCTGAAAAGTTTCAAGGACCAAATAAAGCCGGGAACCGGTCCCTGGCCAAAATTTCGGATTTATAGAAAATTGTCTAGACAATTTTTGGTGGTAGACGCTGTTTTTGGTATACATTTTTTATCTGAAACCTCATTCCAGCTCTATTTGGTCCTTTAAAAAAGGGAGGGGGTGGTAAAAATGTGTTTTTTAAAAAACGGATTTTCGGGATATCATTCTCCACTAAATTTTGGACGTGTACCCATTGAGATGAATCCGACGATTGGCGCCCTCAGGATGAGGTTATGGGTCAACATGGGTACCTATGGTGAGTACATTTCAACTTGATCGGACCAAATTTGGGGGGGGGGGGGGATGTGTATTTTGAAAAATGGATTTAGACGTGTGGATTTTTGACTACATTTTGGGTGCTGAATCCAATTAGACGGGCCCTGGAATGATAGGCACCCACTGGAAGAGGTTTAAAATGGTCGAAATGTGCATCTATCTCCCTATTTCAATGTGTGTTTTCGAGATTTCGAGTACCTAGGCATGTGGGGTATCGTTTTCCACTAATTTTTGAACGCTGAATCGATTGGAATGAGTCTTCATGCTCCTGATCCAAGGAATAACCAACCCCTGTGTAAAATTTGCAGCGTTTTGAATATTTTCTCATGGTTAACTGTGATTTTTCTCCCTTTTAATGAGATGATATGTTGCCAAAAAGTGCAGACAGATAGTCATTCTGAATGAAAAATCTATCATCTTCCAAAAATGTCCTCAGCTAGAGACTGCGTAATGTGAGAATATTCCTTTCTGGGACGGCAACTCCCATAAAACCTCCCATACAGCAGCTGCTCTCACCTTATCCTCGTATGAGAATAGGTCAGCACCTGCGGTAGGAGAAATCTTTTTGTTTGAACGGGTTTTCAATTCAACTCCTAAAACAACACGAGTCCTCTGGATTTTGAACAAAAGCGTATCCGTTCAATTTCATGAAGATGATATCGGACGCGTAATGTTTGTGGATCAGCTCATACGGGGCTGATTTTTTCGTATTTTCCGTTTTTACACCTAATCAGGCTGCGTCAGAATACAATGTGACACGGTGCTTCATTATTCAATCATCCATTCGTAAATTTCTGTTGGTGCTGGAAATATCTCATGAATTATTCAAAATTTGTAAATTGATGAACCTCAAGTTGTGAGATTAAGCAGATTCATTAAATTAAAGTAAAGATGTGATGTTCTTAATACGGTGGCGTATAATATGCTCATGTTGCATGGCTGAAATACATAATAAATCATTATGAGTGACCGAAAAGTTTGTGACACACGAATTTAAAATGTCAACAGCAAAACCTCCATAGAGCTAATCAACTAAGGTAATATGTACATGGCAACAGGCAAATCTTTGAGAAAAACAAGTTGGAGCGAGTGACGGTTAGAACTTCAGTTGATGGATGGCTTATTTATTGTTAGCGAAGCTTGGTTGTCCGCGATTGCAAAGTTATTCCAACAGGTCCTAATTTGTAAGGAGCATGAGACAAGCAACAAAGTGAACATGTTAAGACTCACCTCGCGGAAATAATCGCCTTACGGTAACGTTCGAGTTTCACTCACCTGCAAAATACAGAAGTAAGAATGAAACAACACTGTGGGTGAGTGCCGGTGAATATGAAGACGTAAAACGTGAGCACTTCCGCATAAAGATACAAAAAATAAATAAATAAATAAATATAAATACTCAAAATAAATTATTCAGAAGAATTTGATTCGATTTGTGTTTTGGTGAAGGATAACAGAAGAGACGACAACTATTTGACATTGAAGAACTGAAACAAACTACTTTTTCATGTGTATAGTAACGCAATAGTACTCTTTTTATAACATACATGAGGAGATGCGTATAGTGGTTACACTTACATCGGAAAGAAACCAGGAATAATAACGGTTGATACCATTGAAATAAGAAAAAGAGGCGCTTCAGACGGAGACTTCGGCTGAACGGAATGGAGAGGAAAAGGGCCGAAAAAAAGAAAGATTCCCTTGTTTCGTAATATTTGTTTCCGAAAATACCAGAGGAAGGAAGGCGAGTGAGAAGAAGAGGAATGTAATAAGCCCGAGAAGAGACGAGTATTTAGCGAGTGAACGAAGCCCGATTTGAATGCTCCTTGGCGAAGGGGGATGATCGTGCGTGTCACCAGTCACCGATATTTATTGAGATACTCTCACACCAGTCAACCTTTTACGTGTCTTGACGTGGGAAGGGGCGTATCTGAAATCGTCCGAAGAGTAAGGCAAGTTTTATTTACCTAGCCGTGCGAGTAGATCATTACGATATGAACTGCGCAGAATTGGTCGAGCTCAGATCTAGGTTATCGGTTTCCCCCTCCCCTATCCCACGAAAAAAATATAAATGTCCCCCTTCAGGATGTTCATTTATGCTTGTTAGCTCCACCAATTTCTCAATTTTTGCAAGAACTGCAGTATTTCAGTTTCTTTAATCTTACTTTTTCGTTCTAATTCTTCAAAAATCATATTCTTCGAATATTTTTGTATAATTCATCCCCACATCTCGTATTTGAGCATATTCATTTTGGTTGGTTATTCCTTGAATAATCAACCTATGTTTTCATGCAAAAATTCAATATCTCCGATTCGGTTCAAACTTGTTTCTGGACGTTTCAAAATGCCTAGATCAAAAAAGTCAAATGTCTGTCCGCCGTACGCCGACATTGGTAGTTGAAAAATTTCTAAAAATCTGAACCTCGGTTCCTGGCTCTAGTTGGTTCTCGTAACTAGAGCCAGCCCGATCGGACCAAATTTTGGCGGGGTAGGGGTCAAAATGTGTTTTTGATCAATGGATTTTTGAGATTTTTAACGATCCAGGCGTGTGAGGTATAATTCCTCTAAATTTGGACGCTGAATCCAATCAAATGGGTCCCAGATCAATTGGCACCCACCGGAAGGAGTTATGGGTCAAAATGGGTATTCATCCACCCATTTTGAATAAGTGTTTTCGAGATTTCTGGTACCTGTGCGTGTGGGGTATCGTTTTCCACTACATTTTGGACCCTGAATCGATTGAAATGGGTCCGGGACCCACACACCCACTGTTTCCCCCGTTATGAAGAAATGAGTCTTCATGCGCCTTGTCCAAGGAATAACCAACCCTTGTGAAAGAATTTGCAGCGTTTTTTGAAAATATGTTTCATCATATTTTATCATCATATTAATCATCATTATACGATATAATTGCTAATTGTATCCATCTTTAGTCCCTGAATTGTTGTTCCATGGGAATACGCCTTAGCTTTTTGAAAAGAATTTTCAAAGTCCTTTTCTGAGTTTTGCAAATTTTGTCGACCCCCCCCCCCCCCCCCCTTCAACAATTAAGCACTGAATCCGATCCTGTTCATTCTTTTCTTCCCTGAAAACCACCAGAGTGGTCGGTTTCATAGGACCAGGACATCGGTAGTTATTTCCATTCATAATAATTGGTGATGGGGGGGGGGGGGGGGGTGAGACAAATGTTCTTCGGTAGGATCTGTACCTCGAGGATTGTATTATATCTTGCGTTTCACGTGGTAAACCTCACAGACCCATTGCGAAATCCCCAAGCGAATGTAAGACTTAATATTCGATCAAACGTGAACGTGTTAGTGTTTGAGTGACGGGTTAAGGGAGGGGAGCGGATTAAAATGTTCAATTCGGCACCTCAGAGCCGGGATTGAATCCAGGTTCAGACTAACGTATCAAGGTTTGGCACAGCGCGGCACGACCGTACACTTGATTGACGTATCACGTAAAACCATCGTGCCCGTTTTCAGTGCTATACAGTTCGACACGTTCCGGTTACCTGTATCGTCGGCTATTATCCAGACGCCTTCGTCCTCCCCACGCAACCGTTTCCCTTAGCCAGGGCGCAGACCTGTTGTTTGCGTATCAGTTATGTGCAAACATCCAACGGCGTGTATCCCAGCCCTCTTGGACAGGAGCGGTTGTCACTGGACGACCCTTTTCCCAGATACTCACGTCCTTGAGACGCATCAATTTACGACAGG
This sequence comes from Cyrtorhinus lividipennis, assembly GCA_019603395.1. Taxonomy (NCBI): domain Eukaryota; kingdom Metazoa; phylum Arthropoda; class Insecta; order Hemiptera; family Miridae; genus Cyrtorhinus; species Cyrtorhinus lividipennis. The sequence goes on from CM034008.1 coordinate 13,641,038, forward strand.
TCGTCCGAACGGACTCCATTTCAGTCTCTACTTACTCCTTCTGTCTACTATAGTCCTGATTGGGTTGTCGCTTGTTATGTTGAGCTGATCATCAGAAAAGACTATCCATCACCCTCTAATAATTCGAATTCCACTCAGCAGCCATTGAATCCGTACAACATAATAACAAGCCTTGCTGAGAAGAATGAGAAATTCGATCGATACCGTTCCCACTCCCTTTTTCATCCCAAAGGCTCCTTTTGACTCACAAAGGCAACTGAGATCAATATCGTTACAAACACGAAGTTTACCGGAGTAAACAGGAGCCGCTGAATTAGGAATCAATAATAAACAACTCGATAGATTAGAACGAATTAAATCATCAGTATTCAAGTTATAGTTGATTAGTTTGCTCGCTTCAACGTCTTCGTTCTGACTTTGCTTGCCTACAACCAAAAAACTGAAACATAATTATGTGTATGTACATTGTACATACACACAATCTTCCAACCCACCCTCAAAAAGCATACACGAGGGAGTTAGAAACACCCTTTAACCCCACAAAGCCATCGTGTGTAATTTTTAATCAACCGCGGTTGGTTTCTGCTGATTGTACCCAAACTTGGCGAGCAACGTGTACATTTCAAGTCAGCTGTCAGCCAGATGCCAGCGTAGAAACATCAGTGAGAGCTGATTTAGTGTGATATTGTAAGTTTTACTCAACAATGGCCTCAACTGCACTGCTTATGGCAGCAAAATGTACTTACTTATCAACCCACCACCACCCACTATTAAATTAAGATTTTATTTACTTAGTCTAAAAGCTACCAAACAGAACCAGGGTCGTTCAACGAAAATAAAAGAGTCCCAATTTAGATGTAAATATTTCTCCATATTTCATTGTCTTGGCTACAATGACAGATATATTGATCATATCACCGTGTTATTAATGAAGACTAAATTTAGGAGTTAGGTAAATATACTTTTGTTCAACATAATACCATCATGTCACCACTGAAAACTGAAGACTATTTTGGTTGGTTATTCCTTGAATAATTTTAAGGATAAATAATAATTAAATAATTTTTCATGCTAAAAGTCAATCTCTCCGCCAAAAAGTGGGTTTTCAAGATTTCAAGTACCTAGGTGAGTGCTGTATCATTTTCCACTGAATTTTGGACCCCGAATCGATTGGAATGGGTCCACACCCATTGTTTCCTCCATTTTCCCCATGTAGAAGAAATGGGTTTCCATGCGCCTGGTCTGACGAATAACCAACCCCTGTGTAAGAATTTGCAGCGTTTCAAATAATTAATTTTAGGAATAATATTGTTGCTTCTCACTTGAATCACTCACCACATGTTATTTATCGTTTTAGCTCCTGAATTCTCAAGAAGTAAATTAATTTATCATTAAAAACGTCAGATTTGTGAATAACCAACTTTCCTCGTCGTTGAAAACATTAACCAATGTGCCATCATCCGTTTATGCATGCGAAAATATCTGCTTTTAGAATGATGTGTAAATTTTACTCAATAATGGTCTTGAGCGCATAAAAACTCGTGTCGGCTTTGCGATATCACTTCGCGTGCATTTGTGTCATTTCAGCCTGCTACTGATGTGATACAAGTGAAGAAATAATGCACTGAAACTGTGATAACACAAACAGTACCATGGAGTGACGTATCACCCCATCATCGTTTTCGCCAATCTCTTCCAAATAAAAAAGGTTCACTTACCTTGATCACAGGTCTGACGCCCTCAACATCATGTAGACGACTAGACAGGAGGCTGCTGAGGGCCACAGCGCTGTCAGGGGTCAATTACATTAACTTTAACAAAGAAAACCGACGATGGGGTGAATGGACACCCCATGGTACCGATTGAGGGCTAACGGTAAAAAGTACCACCCTCAAATAAAGGTATTACTCTTAAAAATAGCCTCGCACGAGTGGATTAGAATGTCAGGCCATTGCATTGAGACGAGGTGAGGAATAACCGACAACCTCAGAGTAGACGAATATCTAGGTTATCGTCAATTTTCCAGTAGCGCAAATTAAAGCGCGAGTGTTCTTTCCGTGGATTGGTGGCAGTATCCGACGGTTTGGCTACAAAACCTTGACGACCTTTTGTGACTCGATGAAGGGTGAATTCTCCTTTGATGGACGACAGAATTCCATCAAATCAAATTAAGCTGCTCGGGAGGCCACGTATCATGGAGAGTAGTAGTACATCCGTGACAAAACATATTTGAAACGTGAATTCATCAAGTTGAGTGCTCACATAGATGAGCAGAGACGAACCACAAAACACTCTACAGGCAATCTATCGGAAAGGACGATGAGATGTCCTTTGATCCTGACGCTCAGCAGAAGCAGGAAATGGAGGTGAGCCGCCGGAGATTTATACATGAGAATGACGATGTTTCGTCACCATTTCTGGAGTATGGCCCAAGGTGAACGAAAACCTCATTTGGTGTCTTAGGGTCACGAACTGTAGCGGAGACAAGGGTGGTAGCAAACGTCAGGTCGAGGATGATGGATCACTCACAAACGGAACTTGCTCTTCATTAGGGTTCTCTCTCGTTCAGAACTAAGATGAGCTCTGGTCGGAAGATACATCAGATTATCGTTCACTGGGTAATGGCCATGAAGCGCAGCAAGTTACCCTGAACCAAGTCAAATAAATAAGTATACTCTTTTAGTATTCCATGCGATAACGACAGGCAAGTAGGTCATAGTTGTGATATTGGTCCATCGAATTGAATAGGACAATCGGTCTGAGTACTACAAATTCCCTCGACGAACGAAAGCAAAAAAAAAAAAAAAAAACTAAATTCTTAAAATAAAATTACATTTCAAAATCACAAAATCAGAATGTAAACCATAATTCACGCCCAGATAAGAACCCTCTAATTTCACCCTTTGGATGTAATAAGAAATACTTCAAGCATTCGCGTTATTCCTTGAATAATCAACCAATTCATGCCCAAGGTGGGGGACCATTGTCGATCGGCCCCAAAACGTTTTTCTGGATGTTCATGATCTCTAGATGAAAACGTTACGACTTCCTTCACAGGGATTGGTTATTCCCCCGACTAAAAGCTGGGGGAAACGGTGGGTGTGGAGTATTCCGGACTCATTCCAATCAATTCAGTGACCAAAGGGTTTTTTTGAAAAAAAAAAAAAATTTGAGATTTTTGGTGATCTAGGCGTGTGGGGTATCATTTTCCACTAAAATTTGAACGTTGTTGGTTTCCCCATTTGCTAGGACAACAAATCTATTTCAGGAAAACCCCAAACAGTCAATGGTCTCTAGGAGAAATTCTGAAAGCTCTCGATTCTTGTACTTATCTTCTAGATAATGACAAAGAAAAACCTATAAGAGGAATAGAAAAATTTATTTTAGAAAACCCCATGACAATTTATTCTACGTAAGACCCCTACTTGTAATGACAGCCCATCACTAAATGGTTCAGCATTAATTTCCCCACCAAATGATTGTCAATCATCACGTAATCAAACAGTTTCACCATATGTGACTCGATCAGGAAGACAGGTAATAAAACCTAAGCGCTTCACCTTTTCAGACTACACACAAAAATAAGACAAACATGTAAAAAGAAAAAAAAAGGTTGTTGTATTTTAATTGAATGTAGATAATTTAATAATTATTATAAAATAGTTATTAATAATTATTGTTATATATAAGAATGCATAATTACTTTATTCAAGCAGTGAAATTAATTTTATATATATAGTCGGCAGTGGCCAATGTATTAATGTGTCGTATGCATGTCGTCGGCCATTAATATAAGTCATTCAATGTGAGTAACATCGTTGTTCAATTATCAATAAACATGCCCCTAGCCAGAGGAATAACCAACCAAAAAACACAAATGATGCCTCATAGAACAATTCAATAGTCAAATTAGAAAATTTTCTAGACTTCGGAATGTTAATTTGATCGATTTTGTTGAAAATATGACCATAAAATTGTTGTAGGTCCCAGTTTACTCATGTTTTGCTGTATATTCTACTATTGGGCTACTATTGATCTTTCGTAAAGAGTGAAAACAGTATATTTAGTAAATTGGTGAGTATAATAGATATTTAAAGTCATGGGGTCACATCGAAGCCGGGGATCACCCCGACAAAAAAAATACGTACGCAATCTTAAGGTTAATAATATTGTTATTCGCTTCACTTTGTTCATTCAAATGCTCTTGCTTGGGTACAGTTTGATCTGTGCTGGACATATTTCGTGGTTTTTTCAGTATTTTTCTACTGACAGCTTCTATCCAACACGTTTGCCCTTCCGCGTTACGAGAAAACAGTCTGGAGAAGGATCATAACCCTTTCATGTTCACCAGAATTCAACCGTTGTATAAATCCCCTCGTTTTCATACACACGACCGATTCTGAAAAGCGGTTCCTCGCCTTCCCTTTCAGACACAACTCTTCAAAATAGGAAACAAAATATTGATAGCGGATATTTCAGAAGCTCCAGGACAAGACTTTTACTTTTACTTGTGGCGTTGGTCTGACGCGGTTTGGAACCTTGAGGGTGAAAATTTGCAAGTGTTTGAGGAAGTGAGAACGATCTTCAACTCCTCACAGGGGTGAAACTTTCAATTTATCCCCATTCCCACCCCTAGATTGTATATACCACCCTCCATGTTGGAAGGCGAAAAGTTCAAATCGGTTGAGCAAATGGAATGGGTCGGAGTCAATATACTCCATACACAGCCGGGCGAGTGGTAACGCTTCTTGTCAGTGTAAATATAACCTGCCCTTTGATTGTTCGGCGGTGCTTCTCGAATTCTTGTGCTAGGATCTCCCGTTGTGTACCTACTCCTGAAAAGACAAGTCTCGAATACAATATTAGGTTGGGGAATCGTGTGATTGGTGATTCGCTCGAGTCGTATTTTTCAGCCTATTCATCGAATAAAACTCGAAAGGTTTCCTAGCGAAGTAAACGAACTGCGTCATTGCTCTCTTCTACTACGGCCATAAACTCATTATTATAGTTTGTGTTTGAATAATAAATATTTTTTAGTCAGTCGAAGGAGCTTCATTTGATTCGTCCAATTGATACAAACCAGCAAATCGAATTCGGGAAACCGAAATTCGTGATTCAAACCACGATTGATTGAACGTTCCTCCTCAAATCAGGAATGTGGGTGTCCTCAACAAGTTTTGTCTGAAGAGAGAGTTAACCCCGTTGTTCGCACGTGGATAGTAATAATACATCGTCATCTCTTGATTGTACTGACGAGTGATTGACCCTTCCAACTGTGGATTCGACACTCGCCACTTCTCTAAACTCCCGTCCGTTACTCGACCATTATATTTGTATTGCGGCCAACCAATTAACATCCTGATTTCGTTGCCCCAATATTGACGCATGTTACTGCACTGGCCATGCGAATGTGGATTGTCATGGAGTAAATGTTACAAACCTGCCATGTTCAATACTGCAGAGCGATTTTGACGTGGTAAGTGAGTATCAATTTGTGTACGCCATCAGCGTCTTGTAGATAATCTGCAAAATTTCATATCTTTATTTTTAAAACCACTTTTAAGCTGAAAAAGGGAGAGCTACGATTCTGAACCAATCATGTTCAGATAGAACTCTTCCCTTTTGGAGCAGCAGTATGGGGAAAATGGGGGAAAACAGTGAGTGTGGAGTGACCAGGACTCATTCCAAACAATGGATTCAGCGTCAAAATTTCAATGAAGAAACGACACATTAGTAAAAAGCTAATTCCTTCTACATGTTTCGTGAATACCGCATCTCTCTCTATGCATCCCCTGCTTGTTACAGACTTTATTCCCAACTAGCGACACATCTTCCTCTAATTTCAGCTTGAAATTACCCACGTTTTGATTGGTTATTTCATGAATAATCAACCTATGTTTTCATGCAAACAGTCAATCTCTCCTGTGTCTAAATTAAAAAAGTCGAATGTCCGTCCACTGTTCACGCCGACTTTGGTAGTGGAAAATTTTCTAAAAATCAGAAATCTGGGTCAGGGGTCCATTTGCAGCATTAATTGGTCCGGTTGGATTGAGATGATATTCGTTTTGTTGTATTGTACCACTTTTCAAAACCAAAGGGGTGGCAGTTGAGGGACCTCAGGTACATCTTACCTGATCCCCACCCCACATCAAGGTCAACCTCTCATAATGGTCCCCCCCCCCCCCCCCCCAAATAGTGAACCTGTGAACAGTGGACAGACCCTGAATATAGGGAAGACTTTATTGAACTCTCTTAAGAACCTTAATTTTTTGTGAGGTAATGTTTTCCATGTTCATACCCTGAATTAATTAATTAATTTCACGGCATTGATCCTGAGCACTATGGAACATAAGATGGTTGTATAATTCCGTTCATATTTAGATTGGAGTTCTGACAGCTGAGACCCAGAGTCAAGACCAACTTTCCTGGTTTCTTGAGGGGAAGGAGAAGCAGGAAAATGTCCACAAGCACAAAACCATACACTTGTGATTAGTGTGACTACAGAACTGCTCAGGTAGGGAACCTGAATAGGCACATGAGTACTCACATAGGCATCAAACCATATGCTTGTGATCAGTGTGACTACAAGGCAGCATATGCAGGGAACCTGGGAAGCCTCATGAGTACTCACACAGGCGCCAGACCATATGCTTGTGATTAGTGTGACTACAGAGCTGCACAGAAAGTACACCTGAGAAACCACATGAGCACTCACACAGGCGCCAGACCATATGCTTGTGATCAGTGTGACTACAGAGCTGCACAGGTAGGCAGCATGAGAAGGCACTTGAGAACACACATTAGCCTATGATCAGGGCTAGTGCAGAGTAACAAGGACTTATTTTGAACCCATATATAATTTTTGGACATTCCAATTATATTATACAGACTTAGTATATTGTTTTAATATTTTCATTGTATAATTATATTTCTCATTAGATTATGATACAAAGGTGGTGGCTTATGAAATAAATCATTTGCAGGGGAATCTGACTTTTGCCTTTCACTCCCAGTCTTGATCTGACCATCCTAAACTGACATGTTTTGTGGCAAATAAGTGATATTGACTATTATATTTGTTATATAATTTATTACCGCTGCTTGGGGACAACTTCTATTTACTCCACAGTTTGGAGTCTCATATGGGCGTTCATATCTAACTGCGTGCAGTGGCTCATTGCTTGTCAGAGTGCAATCCAGCCTTGAAGAAGCAATGTAGAAACGCTAATGAATTTTCGATTAATAAAAAAATAAATAAATAAATAAGAAAAAATAAATAAATAAATAAATAAATCGTTTAAACCAGTTGGATGCATGGAACTTTGAAGTACGACGATCAGATAAAAACCGGTTTGGTTTATTAAATTAATTACTTATTTCATTTTTCATTATAATAATACATTCTCAAATGCTTTCGACTCGAAAATTCCACCATTAACTTTTGGTTGGTTATTCCTTGAATAGTCAACCAATGTTTTCATGCAATAGGTCAGAAAATATCTCTTATCGGGGGTCCTCGAAACTTTTCAGCCCGATCGGAATAAATTTGGGCGAGGTAGGGGTCAAAATGTGTACTTTGAAAAATGGATTTTCGAGATTTTTAGCGATCTAGGCGAGTGGGGTATCATTTTCCACTAAATTTTGGACGCTGAATCCAATGGTATGGGTCCCAGAACGATTGACACCCACCAGAAGAAGTTATGGGTCAAAATGGGCGAGCTGTTGAAGTCCTCTCTGCCAAATTATTCTTAATGCTAAATGTTTGCTATCCTGGCAGGTGTTGTACCCAGCCATTTTACCATTGTTTTCATTTAATTTATATTTATATTCTTGTTAATTGGACCTTGGGTCCGTGCTATAAATAAATAAATCTATCTACCCATTTTGTATATATGTGTTTTCAAGATATCTGGTAGTTGGGCATGCGGAGTCTCATTTTACATTACATTTTGACGCTCAATCCAATGAAATGGGTCCCGGAACGATCGGTGCCCTTTTGATGAGGTTATGGGCCAAAATGGGTACTTATTAACCCATTTTGAATGGTGTTTTCGAGAGTTCAGATACCTAGGCGTGCGGGGTATCATTTTTCACTATATTTCGGACGCTGAATTGATCGGAATGGGTCCGGAACCCACCAGACCGACTATTTCCATTTTCTCATGTTGAAGAAATGAGTCTCCATGCGCCTGGTCCGAGGAAAAACCAACCTGTGTGAATGAATTGCAGCGTTTCTATCCAATCAGATGCGTTCCGTGCATCCTTCCTACAATGATGAACCCTCTTGGATGGGTTTCTGGTTCAACCGAAACATTGGTTGATCATTTGAGGAATAACCAACCAAAATAGAACACCTCTTTGGTAAGCATTACGTGTCAGTACCTCACACAGAACATTAAATAAACTCTGATCGAGTGGAGTGAGGATGCGCCATTCCCTGAGGTGACCTCACTCTCGAGTAGCTGCACGTGAGATGAGATCAAGATGGTGCCTCAAGCGATATATTTTCCTTAATATAACTCAAAAGCACTTCAAACACGACGAGATCGATATAATGCTTTGCCAGAATTGAAGCCACTTGGCAATTTTCCAGCGTTAACATATGTAAACAGCAAGTAAATACATTATGCATTCTGGAAGGGAACAGAGAATCTATCTAATATGGGTCAAGTGATCATCAATTGTAATAGAAACGATCAGAGGGCAGAGGTACTTAGTATGATAACAAGATTGTACTAACCGCAGAACAACATTATCTTCGAGAGTGAAAATCGCGAAAAAAAAATAGCTGCTCGAGTCATCAGTTACAACGGAAGGAAATTCTTTAATCATTAAACGCAGCCTCCTCCCTTTTAGTTCTTAAGGGGTGGGCCAGGGTGAACAACATCAACGGAGTCGGTCATCCGTATTCATTCAGCACTCGCCATTAATCAAAGAGCAATCACTACGAACTACAGAGTATGTTTTATTCAACAGGACCGCGAAATGTGGGCCAGTAAACCTCCACATGACTTACAGAAGCATCGGCAATTCAGGACAAACCTATGTGCCAACGTATATTGGTTGATATGTAATCCTGCCCGGTGAACCTAATATGTTGAGGCTTGATCTCTCCTTTGGGGAATGGGGAACGAATCCATTGAAATACCCCATGGGAATGGGATGATGAGTGAGATGCTACACGTTGTGCCAATACATCCCTCATACGAGGACGCCCCCAATGGGGTGAGTTCGAATCGAATTTAGAATTGGAGCATCGAGAGGCAATCCCTTACACCTCGTAAAAGTACTGTGAGTGTGACGCATTATTTTGTGTTTTTTGTTGGTTATTCCACGAACCAGGAGCAGGGGGGAAAATGGGGGAAACAATTAATCTGGAGTGTTCTGGACTCATTCCCAACGATTAAGCGACCAAAACGTAATAGAAAATGATACCCCACACGCTTAGATCGCCGAAAATCTCAAAAATGCATTTTTCAAAAAACACATTTACACCCGTACCCTCCCCAGATTGGGCTGGGGGAGTTTCGAGGACAAACTAGGCCTACTCTTCGATTGAGTTCAACTCACGGGTCGATTATCGATAATATCGATTTTGGATGAATTTTTGTTGTTCACAATTGTATCTGCCAAAGCGAAAAGGAAAAAAATATGTACAGCGTGCTTAAAACTCTGGCATAAATATTATCGCCTTAATGGTTTTTCATTAAAAATACGTGAAAATGCGCGATAGCTGGTTAAAATCTCCTGAACTGGCCACACCAAAATTCAACTGCATACACGTCACAAGCCGCACCTTCGGACCAACCAAGCTCTTCACAACTTCGAGGATAACGCATCATGTTTACAAACAACTGCTTCAACTGTCGTTAACCTGACTATGTAAAAGTTTCTCGTTGCCGTAGTAATATTCACACACGCGATGGGAATTAAGGGGTCCGCGAGATTAAATCGCTTTGCCAGAGGGCAAACGCAATAAACCATCTTTTCTCCGCCCATGGAAAAGTAAACAGCGGAACAACAATGATTTTGCACTACCCCAGGGACCGATGAAATTTAACTAAACTACTAAACCGAGTAGAAACCTTTCATTAATTTTACAATTAATAATTACTCAAATTGATTATAAACTCGTTGAATACAACGTGAATAGTAGTATGAAAAGGTGGGTGTCCACAGGTTTGAGATTTCATACTTTTGCACCCTGCGTGAAGGAAAGAAAAAAAAAATATATAAAAAAATAGAGAATTATTAGAAAAAATAGATGAAATGTAATGTGCAAATACACGCGCTATAAGCTGATTTCTTCACACGAAATAGGGTAATTTTGGTCATTATTCTGCCAAAAATTGAGTCGACTCAAGAAACAGATAGCATCGCATTAATCAGCGTTCAAACAAACAATCAAAATTCATGTGCCACACTTGAGAGTTCCCCGTCATCCACTATTTGAATATTTTGAGGTTGCGCAACATTGCGTGCTCGCTGAAACGGTAGCGCGCAATAAAATTGATTCATTGGAGGATCGAATTCCCATGAAATTTGGGGTAGAGCGCGAATCCTGACGCGTTAGAAAGAAGCATGTTGTTGGCACCCGTTATTAAATTAGTATCATTAAATAATATTGATTCGAAGAAGCAAGGTTCAAGAAAAATTCGTTCGTTCAGAGCGAAAAACAAGATACCGCTGAGTGTAATCATTTCGGTTCGAAAGATGAAGTCAATCTTGGATGTCGAAGACAGAATTTCAATTCCGCAAGTGGAATCGAGGGACAGAGGCTACGGTGATTTTTGCTGCAATACAGCCTTGAGGAAGAGTGGTGAGGGGGGGGGGGGGGGTGTGATTGCAAGAGACATGAGATATTGTTACAAAGAAAAAATAAAACACAAAAGTAAGAAATGAGCAAATCAGAAGTGGGGGGAATGGGGAATGTTCCATCCATTTTATTATTTTCATCCGAATTCAATGAATAGGTAATCTTCAACATTTAGGCAAAAATTTGTAAATAACTTTTCAACCAACCTTTAGTTTTATTGCAGCGGTTTGAATCTGTCACCGTTAGCTCCGTTTTCTCCATAATTGTCACACACTCCTTCAAGATTGAGACCTTTCAGTATTCCAGCACACCTAGTGTATGTCATTCATTGTTCCCAAGGATTAGACATGGTTGCCCTAAGATTATTCAAGGCGATAACAAAATCTGAAGGTGGACTCACTGGGAAATAATAAATTCTTATTTGAATCTTACCCATTGATAACACTATCAGGGCATTCCAGTAAACAAAGAGACTTCACAAGTTAGTCGATACAACCTCAGCAAGCAATCGGGTAATCCAGAGATATGAGGGGAGACGAATATAATCGAGAAATCAAGCACAGTTAATTCAGTTGTAAGACCACGAAGCATGGAGGAAAAGAAAATGACCACGAAGAAACAAGAAGACAACTGATCGAGGTCCAGTGGACCTTCATAAACGCAATGATTAAAATTTACTTGAGGGCAAAATTTAGATTAAGGAAATTACTATAACCACACAATTTTAGGAGATAAACACTTTTAATAGAATCAATGTTGAATCTGAACTGCATTCGAAATATTAGCTTCTTAAAATTGTGTGATTATAGTAATTTCATTAACTAAAAATGGGAAATTTGGTCTCATACAAATTTTAATGCCTCCACGCCAACCTAAATGCCTTAGGTCAAACAAGATGAATTTTTGTAATCAAATTATTCTTGTTTACAGGGAGTTTCAAAGAAGAGACACGAGGAACTGACTGCGTCGTGAGAGGAAAATACGGTTACATCGACCCAGATGGTAACAAAAGGGAATTCACTTACGTTTCAGGTATGAAAACGGTGAAATACGAATTCATTTTATGTACTTAGTCAAGAGAACTTCCTAAATTATTCTGCATTGTCGTAAGAGGAGCCGAAACAGGCACTATGATTCAAGGGAGTATAAATAAAGTGGCCATTCAGTCAGAATGATGATAATTCTCGAATATCATGCAATGAGCTTCTCCTTTTCCAAGGTAACCCATGCGACCCCAACGCCGTCCAGGACGAAGAAGAAGAACCCGGCCCAATTGGATCAGACGAGAACATCCCCCAGAACATCCCCGCCAGGAGGCCACAAGCTAAGGTGACTAACGAAGTCTTTCTATTAATAGGGGGATGTTTGAAAGTGAAAAAAAGGAAGGTCAGCAGTCAGTGTCATTCAGGAATAGAACGAACGGATGAACGCTCATCCCATTACCATGCCTGAGGCCTCACCATTCGCTAGGTCGCATTACATCACATATTTATAGCCAACAACTAGGCTGCAAGGGTCGGATTCAGGTTCAAATCCACGAAAGAACTAGGAGAAGGGGCCCTTTTGTGCCCCATTTTAGCGTTTTCCTCGCTGTTCCTTTTCTTTATTATAAACCGGCCACCTTTTGGAAAATTAAAAAAAATAAATAAATAATAATAATAAACAAAGAATCGGCCTATCTTTAACAAACTATTATTGGTTTCCTCGCTAGAGGTGTCTTAACACGCTCTTTAAAAGCAAATTAATAACTTGAGAAGATTGTAACTAGGTAAGAATTTATATTTTGCTGACAATAGAGCGATTATATTTTTTTTAAATAATGACCAAATAAAAAAGTCTTGGGGGCTAAGCTACAACAGCAGCTACAGTAGTTTCAGTTTCCAACCAATGCATGACATTTAGTTGACTCAACTAAAGACCAATACGGATTGAATAGTTCAGATGAACCATAAGATCATTGGAGTAGAAGACTAGCATATCCTGCTAAATCATGGATTTTATGAATTCTAGGCCGCCCGCCCTTCCACAACAGCTCGCCCACGCGTGACGACCGTCTTCCAGCAAAACTACGGTTCTGAAGAAGAAAGCAGCAACGAAAGCGATGAGAACATCCCCAACATACCCAGCAGGGCCCCTGTCCATGTGTCTCAGAGACCTGCCCTCCGTCTGCCCACCTTTGCGCAAGCTCAGGCAGCTCAACACGAAGCTCCGGTAAGGAATTTTAAAATAGAACGGGTAATAACGACGACAGCTCATTTTTATTAAGGCGTTGCTGTGGAATGATGACGATTGCAAGAGGTTCGTTCATAGACGCTAACATAAGAGGTTTCTGATACTCCTAGCCCATCGATCAGTCATGCTTCATTTTTGTTGTTAGATTAGCAAAGAAGATTATTAAAATAATTTGTTGTTGACACAGTCGAGAGCCACTCCTCGCCCTACTAAACTGCTGGTGACCAACACACCTTCGAGGCCTCAAAGTGTCAGCATCACTCCCAGACCAACTCAACCGCCGGCGACTACATACAGACCTCAGCACATTCAAATCACGCCAACCGGCGCTCCCCAAACTGCCGCCAAAAGGCCACTTCTTGATTTGGACGAAGAGTTGAAGAACTTCCAGTTGGAACACAACGTGATTGGATCCACTTCCAGGCCACGAGATGACGACCGGCCTGCACCTAAGCCTTCAGGAAACGCTATATACACTTCTGAGCTGGTGTATGACCCGTCTTCTGGCCAGTACAATACCGTTTTGTATCAGCAGCTCCCTCAACAAGGTACACCATTCCTACAAACCCAATGAAGTCATTCGTAATTTAAGGCTACTGAGTAAAACAGTTTATGAGTAAGAGTTTTCTTTTTGGTTGATTATTCCTTGTTTAAATGTGCTTTCCAGGTGGAGACTTCAACTTGAGAGGAAGACTCCCACAGTTTGTCCAACCTCAACCACAGAACTTCTACCAACCTCGTCCCTTTGCTGCCAGGCCACCTCCCCAACAGCCTTTCTTCAGTCAACCCGGTCCTGCACCAAGGCCATTGACCTTCCAGCCTCAACCTCAACCCCCACCGCAGCAGGCTTTCTTCGAGCAACAGCAATCCTCCCTCTTACAACAAAGCCAACAACTGTACGCCCAACAGCAAAAGAAGCAGCAAGAGCAGAGCAAACTTTCCCGATTCCCTTCATCTCTCCTTGCTCAAGAGCCTCAGAGGTTCGGCCCTCCTGAACCCCAACAGCAAAGGTTCGGCCCCTCTGGAAACCATCCTCAAAGGTTTGGACCCCCTCCTCCAGCAAGGTTCGGGCCTCCCCAAAGACGCCCAGAACCCCTAGGATCCTTGTCTCTCCCCAGCAACCAACCCTTCTACTACGTCAGCCCTCAAGGCGACAGAACTTCCCTCTCCAACGGCCAAATCGACGCATTCCTCAGAGGCCATTCCATTGCCATCTAAATCCCGTCCAAGCGAACCATAGGAATCGGCGCTCCGCTCCTGAAATACCTTGTGTCAAGGCACAGTCCAAGTCTTTCCCTCTGTAAATATTGTACATAATACTTTTTAATGATAAACCTAATTCAACGCCATCAAAAGATACTGTACCAAGAGTTTTGGACAAACTGTACAGCAAGTTGGTACCGCACTCCAACCCGATAGTTGGCAAAATATAGGCAACGAATTGGAGTATACTTGGAAAGAGTTCAGAGTAGGACGTCATTAAGTAGGTATTCAACTAACGCCATCGAGGTTGCGAAAAATTATCATCACACATTGAGAAATACATAAAATCCCCGTTAAAATTGAATATACAAAAATAAATTATGCTCAAATTAATTTTATCGTTCAAGGAAATAATAGGGTTTTGAACTCGAGTATCTAATTTCTTGGCATTAAAGCATCAAAATTGACTGAGTTCAAAACTCTATTAAAATCAGCACTCGAAATCAAGTGCTTGTCACCGTATAAAATATAAATTTTCGTTCCGAGGAGGCAAGACTGTCCTCTCTGCCTCGACACAAGATTTCCCGGGCACCAACTAGTCCAAAACAAATTGAACATATTTATTTCTACTCAAATAAAGTTTAAGGTCACAAAACTACCTTGTACATTCTAAGATTACTGATTAGGGTAACGTTAGATAATTTAAGGCTTGGAACTCCCTCTGGAGGAATACGTCAATGGTTTTCTGCATTGTAATTTTGCGGAAAACCGTTTTGAATTACGTCACGTTTTTATACTTCATATTTGTGTCGAGTGTATTTTCATTTTAATTCCGTGAATAAAGTACAACGTAAAGATTACTTAGGCTTTCAGTGGATAATTTATTTCTTCCCTCGTTCCTGTTAAGTGTAAGTTTGTAAACGAATGGAATTGAGGCGCTCAGCCAGATTGGATATTTGCAAGAAGGAGGACAATTTTGAAATTTTGACCAATTTTTACATCCTCATTTCAGAGGTTTTTATTGGCCGTTTAATGAAAAAATCATTGAGTCTAGAATAAGATACCTATGAACCACATGGACCATTTAGCCCCTGTTGCCAAAACCCGGTGATTTTTTTATGGGTTGGTTCACTCTGCTGTTGTTTTGCATTTTGAACCCACTTCTGTTAATTGCCAAGGAAAAAATGTAATTGAAATATTTATTGAAAATACCACGTAGGTAGAAGTCAAATTCACTAGGTTGTTGATAAGTTGCCCAAAAATCAATGATCACATGGTGATAGATAGGGCGACCGCCGACCATTTTCATGAAAAAACTCATTTTCAAAAAGTTTTTGGGATGGTCCGCTCAGGCTATCAAGCCCTCATTTGCTACCTATGCTTTCTTCAATAGCAAATAGCCTGAAATTACCATGGTTAGGGTGCCAAAATGTGTTTTACAGAATATGAAGTTTCTTATTTCCAACTGCAGTCATCACCATAGTTTTCCAATTAGTTTTGTTCCTCATCCTCACTCTTCCTCAATCAACCGAGGACAGACGACCTTCGCCTATGTTTTCACGAGTTTTTAATTGATTTTATTCCGCTATATGAAAGCTTACTATGCCCTTAGTCCGTAGAACCAAAGGAGTACAGAGACAAAAAGAGAGAAGCATAATATAGCAGATTGGTGGAGAAATACAATAAAATTGACGCTACCACAAAACACAAAAAAACAGTAGATTGTAATGAAATTAAATTCATCGTGTAATTCACGCCAATGTAACCCGGGAAAAACTCCCGACTTTTTGTAAACCAGTTTTGTGACCATAAAAGCCCGGTTCTTCTGATACAGTCCAATAGTTTTTTCCAATAATAGTAAGCGAAAATTGACCAAAAGAGAACCTCAAACTCGTTGATATCACACAGGACTGCGTGAATACTACAAATAAAACTGCACCGTCTGGACACTCAAAATTGCAATGTTTTCATTCCAAATGAAGACTGCGCTGACTTATAATGTGCAAAACGTAGCGTGTAGACCAGCCTTTACTCCTAACCTACAATTCTGTAGTAGGCGTGGCTACATAGATACTTTTCCAAACATATTGAACGCGTGAAAATACAAAAGATGGTTCAAGATTACTTTTTTCACGGTGAAAATCCAACATGCATCATCACCATCTTAGCTACTTTGCTCAGAATTTTTGAATTGAGATAAAACCTACATTAGTGGGGAGGTTGAATACAATACATACAACTAATTTCACCGAATAATATCCTGATTAGCGACGTAGGAAGAATGGCTTATATTTCTTAGATTACGATGTACAAATAATTAATTGATATTTTAAATTAACATGAAATGCTCTTGCTCATCCAATCAAATTTACACAACATACGTCATCTGGATAGTCCGAATAAAGAAAATACGGCGTTGAATTGTTACTTTTATGTGTCTTGAGCGACGAACGGGTTAGGAATGGCTTCCATACCGTCGACAGGACAGATAAGAACGACCGACGTCCCTCGGCAGACGACAAGGCCTAGAGTTCGCGTTCTTCGGTCAACTTGTAGGGATCGTCGGAATCTGAAAAGTCGACTGAGGTAAGCACAAGATAAAAACATAGGTTGATTATTCAAGGAATAACCAACCAAAAGATCGGCCGGTAAATATGCACTGTCGGGGGCCCCTGTCATGGCGCCCTAATAATCGAACGTCTGTCAACGAGATAATCGATTGTTTAGATTAGTTCAAATTGATCAATGACGCGATCCGACTAGGGTATGCCCCTTTTGATTGACAGACGATGTACCTTCATGGGAATTTGATGCACATCATTTTCAGGGGTTTTGAAATGATTATCCTTTAACAGTTCTGAATAAGATGGTGGTCCCAGCAGTATGCAGGTTTAATAATGTTTAAGTTCTCTAATCCCTTCTTTCAAACAACCATGAAAAAAAACATTACCCGTTGCCCCTTTCTGCCCCACCCCAAACACCCATTTACTCAGTCACTCCCTTCAACAGTTGAATTTACGCTTCCCAACTTGCTACTCATCTATCTCAACAATCACGCCAGGTCCAACCTATACGCTCATTCATTCCCAAATACTCCTCTAACATACTTCTCTGATATAACTGGGAAGGACCACATAATAAACGAGGGTTAGGACTCGATTTTAATCAACAAATGGAGTCAGAGCAGGCTGCTAGGAATTGACATCCTGCTACGCTCAAAGTTAATCCCGAATGAACACTCCTTTTAACTCGAGGGGAGCGGAACCAACTCTAACCTATCATGCTTTGAAGGACATGGTCTGACAGACATATTCTTCCCACATTCAGGACACACATATACACTCTCGCAATCATCCCATACCATACAAATCTCAATCACACTTTCCGGTCGCTAATGCCTCAAAACACCCACAAAGAAAACCAAATTAAAAGCAACGACACCAAAGAATGACCAAAACAATGAAAAACTAGGTCTAGGCGCTCATAAAGCTACCCGTCTTTTGTTTCCACTGCGAACATATGTCACCACAAACTCAATCTAACTGTTGGAAAATTGAGAGTTACACACTGATTGGAGGGCGCTCTAGGGTGGGACAGACTTGCTGTTTGGGACGAGGAGAGCAGGTTAGCGGGACAGGTTACTTTTGAAAACGAGTCGAGTGCGATATTATGTTGCTGTCGGGATATGTGATCGGCGTGTAAAATTGAAAACATCAAACTGGCGTTCCAGCTTCGCCTGCCCAACGCCTCTACCCGCCTGGAGATTGAACCATAGGAGGGATCGTCACTTTTACGGATTGCAAGAGAGACTTGGATACATCCAAACTATAAAACAGGATTGTCACCGGAGAAGATCAACCTACTGCTGCCAATAAGCCAGAAGAAGAGGGTAAAGAACAGCGCCCACCAATATCACTCAAAGCCCCGGTCGAGTTTGTGAAGACAAAAATCCAAATATTATTGCAGTAGTTTCACATGTCAGTGCGGAAATGTGTAGTGGGATAATTTGTGAAATGTGCAGTTGCAAAACTCCCGTTTAAAGTGGGAGGAGGATAATGTTGGAAATGAGAATAAACACTGCTTGGAAGCGCTCTAGGAGTTTTGGGATCTATGGACTTGCTGTTTTTGGGAACGAGGAGAGCAGGTTATGCGGGAGGTTACTTTGAGAACGAGTCGAGTGTGATATTATGTTGTGTCGGGATTATGTGATCGGCTGTAAAATTGTGAATAAAATTTAAGTAGTTGAAAGTGCCGAATTTATTCGAAAATCCCACACAAACGGACATTGATACAGTGATCTCGAAGTCGAAATCGATATTTAGACGCTTTATCAAACGTGTTATCAAAAGGGGGCCTCGACAGTGCATTTCAACCGATCGGCCATACGGACGTCGGATAAGTGGACGTTTGAATATAATGCACCTCTCATGTACTCTGTAGTGTCGTCTAAGACAAGATTTAGCAGCGGGTCGTAGCCTTTGAGAACACCTGCAGCCTCACGACCGCCGGAAAATTTAACACGAATGGGCTTGTCCAAGTATTTGGAAAGATCTAGAATGCTCTCTTTCCTTTTCCTGTCCTTCTGGTCGCCTCCGCCGCCTCGGTCACCTCCAGCGTTCGCGCCGCCGCGTTCTCCACCTCCTCCGCCACCCTGCTAGAACATTAAATATGAAAAATTCAATTCAGACGAAACGATTACACGCCAAT
Organism: Cyrtorhinus lividipennis; assembly: GCA_019603395.1. NCBI lineage: Eukaryota > Metazoa > Arthropoda > Insecta > Hemiptera > Miridae > Cyrtorhinus > Cyrtorhinus lividipennis. Next base: position 13,659,996 of record CM034008.1, read on the forward strand.
AAACACGATAACCTAGTTACATCATGGATAGAGCGTCAATACGGTTTACTTCAAGACCCATATTCATACATTCACTTCACAACTTAACCCCAAAAGTCACCCGGTACTGAAATAGGAAAAAAGATAGCCCTGTGTTCGAGGTGTAGGACCTTTGTACGGGCAAATACTTATGGACTTGGATGAGCAACCATTATATTACGCTATTAACACAACTAATGTTGCAGTCTCATTTCCTTAATTGCACCGCCTTGCTTTTTGTGACATTAGGGAAATGATGACCCTCGTGGAACAAGAGACAACGAATACATTTATTTTGGGCTGACCATGCTGGTGTTTTTTTTTTTAGGGAAAGAAATGGATAATGTCTTGTGTATCGGGGAAGTTTGATCGTTGACGGTAGTAATAGCACAAGACCGTTTTGAGCGCGCGTAAATCTTGATTAGAAATTCCATGGTGAGCATTCCAACTCTGTTTGTACGTAACAACCACCTACGTAGAAACTTCCGAGTCTATGGTTTTTGTTTTTCTTTTCGTTTTGATCCAACTTCTTTGTTGAGGGTTAGGTGCTTTCCTTCTTTTTCTGTCATCTTTTTATGGATATTGGTTTTTTTTGTAGTTGGGTTCCCAATCCTGCCTTTTTTCTTTAGAACTGTCCTTCTTTGATTTTTCTAAATGTTAATGTTTCTTTTGTACTTTTCTTGTCTTACTGGAGGGATGTTGTTGGGGATAGCTATTGCGTGGGCAACGTTTGTGTGTACCTTTCTGGTTTATAAGCTTATGTATCATGGGGTGAGTGGGGTTTGTCGATAGAAAACGTTCTGTTGAAAAACCCGCCCTCCCCCCTCAATCAAGCTAAGCTCGTAAACACGCCGGAAAAACAAGCGCGATAAACAACGGTGAGGTTTCACTTGCTCCCGCTGGTTTCCTTCTTCTTCCGCAACTTCAAGTTTAACGTGGATTTTGTCTACGTCATGAACGGGAACTACACGATGGGTTTTACTTAAATGATGGGCCTCGAACGGCATCTACATACCTTTCAATTTAGCAGGTATCTGACTCTTCATTTGGTTAATTTTTCCTAAAATAACCAACCAAACTTGGGGGAGGGGGAAAGTAGTAGTAGGGGTCAAAATCATTTGATAATGTTTCAAATATTGGAGCCAATTAGGCGTATGGGTCGGTATCATTTTTCGCACTAATTTTGACAGCAATCCATGGATGAAATCGGCCGGAACGATGAGAGGCTACTGGAAAGAAAAGGTTGTGGGTCAAATGGGTATCTTCACCTATTCGAATCGTGTTTTCAGTTTGGTACCAGGCGTGTGGGGTATTTTCCGTCAAATTTGGACCTGAATCGATTGATGGGTCGTGGCACACACACAACCCACTTTTCCCCATGTTTCGATATTTTCAATGATTTAGGCCGTGTGGTAGTATAATTTTCGACTAAACTTTGCACGCTGAACGATTTTAAAATGAGAACCAGCGCCTATTCTGAAGAAATCACCAACTCATGTGAAAGAATTTGCAGCGGTTTCAATGCATTTTTGATTCTTGTCTTGACTCTTCCTTGAGTGATAGCGGGTATTTTCAATTCTTATCATAAAATCGATTGTTGTATCTGATATGACGGGAAACAATCTAATTTCAACAACACTGTATAATATTACAACTCTTCAACTACAACTTCAACAACTGTATGACTGTATCATCTCAAATCATTGTAACCGCCGTTTCACCTAACGGGCTAGGCTACCGAAAAAGAAAAAAGACCTAGGCGAATAAATTCGTGGGAGACTAAAGACTTTCACTTACGTTCGGAATGTCGGAACGGTCGGTCAAGACTCCAAGTACACCTGAACTGACTAAGCTCTGGGAATGGGGTTGGTCTGTTAAGTGCAGACAAGAGTTCAATCAACAGCTGGTTTTTATAATACGCAATTGTTCGAAATATAAAATAGGGAAGTCTCGGTCGAAAAGGATACTGACTATGACTTATCATTAGTGAGAGTAGGGTAGAATGGTGAGGGCTGAAGGGCAAAGAAATTTACGCGGTGGGGTAGCTGAAGGCTTAAGGATGTGTTTAGGTTTTGTTTGATTTAGAATAACGGAAAATACAGTTTGTTTTGACCTAATGTTCTCCCTAATACCTTTGCTTTTCTACAACCAGAAAAATACTTACTCAATAATACGGTTACCAAGTTACACTTTCTCTATTTTCACTTCTGGTGACTACGCGTCAGGGCGTGGCCAGATTAAGGAGTCGACTTAGCGTTGCTAGGGTACGAGACAGAATAATTTCGCCACTTACGTGCACCAACGCCTTTGGATGGACGACAACAGTGGTGATGTTTCTTCGCTGCGGCGGCTTCGTCAGGGGACGAGTCCAGGTCGGAGGGAGGCGAGGGGAGGCTCTTTCCAAGGAGGTCCGTACGACTGGCGGTGCTGTGGAGGAAAACCCAGACTATGGCGTCGGTCGGGGCCGCGAAGAATAAACACTCGGGTCCGACGGGGGGGGGATTTCAGTTGTAATAGGGGTCCATGTTACGGGATAGGGAATTGGCTTGGATCTCCCAAATTCCCTGAGTTTCATCACCATGAAAGGACCACGATACAGTCGGTCCTAAGGTCACTTTCACTTACACTTACCGAATTTGTCCACGTTTAAATTCGCTCGATGTTCCGGTTTCAATTCGCTTCGATGGTTCCGGTTCACTTGGATGTCCCGAGTTCACTTAGATGTCAAGCAGGTTCAATTGGTGTTCAGGTTCATTCGAGTCCCGGTTTTCAATTGGATGCTTCACGGTTCAATTAGAACTTCGATACTCTAGTCCCGGTTCACTTCGCTTCGATTGTTCCGGGTCAATTCGATGTCCGGTTTCACTTTACTTCATGTCCCCCTGTTCACTCAATCACGTTCCGCAACAGAGATTCTACTTCGCTTCTCTTGTGATTCGGATACGAATTCTGATGTTGGTTCTCTACAGCCGTCGTTCAAGTGCCCTCCCCTTTCTACTCCTCCCGGGTGTCTTGCGCCGGCCCACGCCTACCCACATCCAAAGGAGGGGCACGCTTCCGCCACAGGCTGGAGTTACGGCGTTGGAGGGGAAGGGGAGGGGGGGGCGTTAAGTCCCCCGCCGCCGAGGTTTATTGGCGGGGCGCTTGAAATTTGCCGCCCCGTTACACCCCTCCGATCTTTCGGAGGCCGAGAGGTCTAACCTCGGACATTAATTTTCCTTAAGGTGGGGGGTGACTGGTTGCGATGGGCATTGCTAAGGTACGTTTGGCTGCTATCCCGCTGCTCTAACAGCCAGCGCTGCAAGCGGCACAGGTGGTGGGCGTTCCGTCTCGTGTTCGGAGATGGTGGAGCAGGGCTTCGGGTAGGCGGGATCCGTGGGTAGTAGCGTTCTTATTCCGGACACTTTCTCATCTCCAGACTGAGCATCCCACATCACTTTGCAGCCAACGCTAGCGGTAGGTTGGGGAGGGGTGTTGTCGCTTCTGTGCAATATTGCAGCACAGGGACGCTCCCATTCGTCGAAGGACGGCTGGCCGATGTTCCATGTGGATGTTGGGGTCGGCAGGGGCCGCGGTGTGTGAACTAGCGCCAGCATCCCCATCGGCTTAGGGCGACTTCACCGGCCGAGGGGTGGGAGGCCCGGGCAGGAGCCGGGAACGCGGTTGCACCTGGGGTGGTGGCTGATACCGTGCGTTTCCTTCAGATTGACGAGGAGTCCGAGGACGAAGTCGACGAGTCTTGGCAATACTCGGCTCGGCGCGGCGGGGCGCGTGTGAATGCAGGGCGGGGTAGCCGTCCACGTTGCTGTTCAGGTCGTGGGTGTTCGACGATCCTGAGGGGTGCGCGGTTGCGTGCTTCGAACCCGAATGAGTCGTTGAGGTGGGTCATGGCTTGCAGCCGTTGTCATCATGATAAACTCGGGCAACGCAGGGACTCGACCTCCACCGACCCAACCACTCGATCTTGATCTCAGGTCCACCCCCGAGGCGCCAACGTTCAAGCTTTCCCAAGCTCGTATAGGCAGCCGCAGCAGAATCCGCCCCTGGTGTTGGCATACTCTGTCGCAGGGACGCGACACTTGCCCCAGCCCCATGATTGACCGTGGAGGTGACGGCCAGACCACTCCGTATTCCGGGCTCCACAGTCCGTGCTGCTCACCGACCGATGGTACCCGCGGCGAGGTAGCGCCATAGTCTTCTGGTGTAGTTCGTGATATCCTATTTTCCACTATTACACTGAAAACAGACAACCGGGCCTTTCTGTCAGTCTCCTCCTCAACGCTCGGCACCCGTGTACGTCAGTCAATGGCTCAGTATTCAGCAGGACAACACTCACTCTCTGCAACAGAGCCAGACGCTGACCAACAATCCTAGATTTAGCTACCATTACCAAGGGAAAAAACAAAGGAAAAGAGGGGAGTGGGCAAGGCAGTCCGTCCCGACCATGAGGTCGGTCATTACAACAAGGACAAGTACTTGGTGTGGCATTTATTCTACAGGTAAGACATTCCCATTCTATTTCACCAAATTACGGGAGTATACCCCAAAAAAAAACTTGCAAAATTTTTTTTTTTTTTTTTTGTTTTTTTTTTTTTTTTTTTTTTTTTTTTTTTTCTTTCAAATTGCTTAATTCCGTTCGAGGTGTTGACATCTTCCCCGGTGGAGATGCGCGTAGTCGATCGTTTTGCGCCTGTGGTTCTTAGCCCGATATGGAATGGCACGCCGTCCTAATCGAATAGGGAGGATAGGCGGGGGCTTGGGGCGATCTTTCCAGGGACCTGGGCCAACAGGTTCAGGTTTTTCTTCGTCTCCGTTAATGGTTCGGCCATTACAGAGGGTCACAAACCACGTCCTACCACTATCTTCGATAGGGCGGAGGGGAAGGGAAGATAGGGGGTTGGACGAGGAGGACTCTGATACTGGTAGTCGGGTTGGTGGAAGGCTTGGGGCGTGGCCGGGGACGGCTTCAGTTTTTCTGCGATTCCTAGTCTGCACGCTGTTGATAACGCTGGCGTGACAGGCTGAGGTGGGGTAAAAGGTGGTCTTCCCTAGGACCATCCTGGACCTCGTAATGGACAATCGGTTCTCGGATGGTGGTGTGTCAAATTTGGTGGGGAGGGGTTCACTCCTGAGCACTCCTGGCAGTTCTGACGAACTCTCGGACTCAAGTACCATATTCTTCCAGTACCCTTACCGCTCTTGACGACAGGTGTGGTTGTTCTATGACGGGTGGCCCGCGCCCACTGATGTGATGACAATTGTAGTCAGGAACCAGCGCCGCATGTGAATGGGATAAGGGCAGCCGTGTGCTGTCGCTGGCATCAACTCGACATCCTTCCTCCAGAACCTCTTCCTACTTCTTTATTCGATGCTTATCGGGGCAGCAGTAGGGTGGAGGAATCCAGGGTCCAAGGATTTGAGCTGCCATCAGAAAGTCCTTTGGCAAACTTAATATGATTGGCGCCAACAGGAAAAGGCCAGGACGTCTTTGACCAACTGGTAGTCGGGTTTCCTGCCAGAGAGTCAGATGTGATGCACTGGGCTTCAATTAAGAGGTGTGAAGGGGGATTGTCCCGGATCTCAATTGAGGAACTCTTGATACATCGACATCGGAGGGTTGTACACGGATGCTTTTAGGTCGTGTTGGTTCGGGTGGTTCAGTCGGCCTTGGTGGTGTTTCGACGCTTAGGTTCAGAGGCTTTGGCAGATGTTTGAAGAGGAATGTGGACGCCCTGGTAGTGTTGTCGGTGGTCGGGTTTAGTGGCTTGAGCGGTTTCTTATGGGTTTTCGCGCCATTCAGTCCGCCCTTCAGTTGGAGGATGTGCATTGGAGTCCGGGTCAGTGGTCGACCACGCAGATGGAGTCATCTTTTTTTTTTTTCCCCCCCCAGTGGTGTGTTTTTCATCTCCTACTACGCCGATATCCGGGCGTATATGGCAAAGGGGTAATTTCATCAGGAGGTCCAGTACCGATTCAGATCCAACCGGAGTCAGGTCGTGGAAGACATAGAATGGGGGGGTAATTGTAACCAGACCAATGGTGGTACGTACCTCCTGGAATACCCAGCACGGGCAGTAGGTTGTCCGGCGGCACCCCACAGCCTCCAACGTTGTTGATCGGAGTCAATGCCAGGCACAGGTCTTGATTAGGGACAGAAAATGCAGGCACACAGACCACGACAATTCGAAGGGTTCCTTACCCAAAGCGGCGTGTGAATCAGATATCATGAGGCCTCATGACACAATTTACAGCGGTATGGTAGGCCACCAGATCGTCTCCGTGGACTTCAATGGTTGGTTCGTCTCGTTATTTTGTCGTTGAGATTGGCTTGGTTTCCTGGGTCGTGCTGATGTTTCTGACATGGTGCATTCGCGGATTTGAGATGGGCAGGGTCTTCTTCTTCTTCAGGCAAATCAGCCTCCCGTGGTCACGGGATCCACAGAAATTGAATAACAATGGCCGCGTAGAGTCCGTGGGTGGCAACTCAATGGAAAGGGGACATAGGTCACACAGTACATTACAGTGGCAGCAATTGGATAGTCGGTGGTAACTTCGTCGGCACACCTGGTGGTAGCAACTGGTGATCGCCGAACGTGGCCGGTTTGTTTGGGGTAAGGAGCTGGGTCTTCTGGGTTTTTGCAGGGGCAGTGTGCTGCAAAAGCCACTGTTCTCCGCAAGAGTAGCATTTCTGGGCATCCGAAGGTCTTGAATCGCTGACAGAGGCATTGTCCCATAGACACTAGTCCTCTTCGCTCATCATTAAGTCCTCCCATCCTAGCCAGCTCCACTGCACCTCCAAAGGTGTCCGGAGGTGTACCTGCAAGTAGAATGGAGTCTTTCGGTTGACCGCGGAACAAAAGCGTGAGTGCCTTTGTCTTGTCCAGTTCCGGCGTTTGGGCATCGTTTTCAGGTGTGGGTTGGTTGTTACAGTTTTGTCGAACAGGCCATCGTGCCGTGGGCCAGAAAGTCGATCTGCGAAACCGTCGGATGGACCGTACGGGGTCTCTATGCGGCGTCCAGAGTCTGTATGGGTCGCCTTTCGGGACTTTCCTAGCCATACCATGCCAGTATGGCCTTCTTTCACGGTCGTGTAGGGGTTTCGCAGACCATCCTGGAGAATAGCTGGCTCAACTTTTAGGCGGGTGCGCAGGAATCGCAGTTTATGTGTTCGGTCAAAGCTCTTGGGGTTGCTTGATCCACTTCCTGGAAAGAAACAGGAGGTCGTGATAGCATCCGGATCATCAGGGTTCCATGTGTCGACATTCCTAAAAAACGACCGCGGAATGCCGGAAGGCCGACAGCGCTCGCGGAAGAAGGCGCCAGTTTGTCATCGCTTCTCGTAACGGCGTTCAGTATCATGGCTTCGCCATCGACCTGATGGGCTTGCTGTTTCGTTGCATGGTCGCGAACTCACTTGTTGCACAAAAAGAACTAAATAAAAAGAATTACAGAACTGGATAGATCCTTTCTTGCGCACCAAGGGACACGATAATCCCCACGAACGGTGAAAGGGACTTCCCAGTTGGGTAATGCGATTGACGGGTCTCGTGGAATCGGGATGTCAATTGGAGCTGAAGGTGTCGACAGTACCCGGAACAGATGGCCTCGGAACAGCCCGGCACAGCCCCGGGACAGTCTCGGGACAGAGGGCCTCGGAAACAGTCCCGGCCACAGACCACGGGAACAGTCTCCGGAACAGGGAGGGTCATCGGAACAGTCCCGGCACAAGACCCGGGACAGTCTCGGCACAGGAGGGCCCTCGGAAACAGCTCCCGGCACAGGACCAGGGACTAGTCTCGGGCACAGCGGGCATCAGGAAACAGGTCCAGGCCCAGACCCAGGGACAGTTGGAAACAGAGGGCCTCACGAGAGTTGATGCTACTAGATAAATGAGGCCAGAGTTAAATTTTGATTATGGAAGAAGAAAGGAAAATGATCCGGATTTTAAGGTTAATGCCTCCTCACTCGTTCCCTCACACTCAGGGCCGAGTGTTTGTTTCTTCACAATTTTAAATTAGAATCTATAACTAGGCACAATTTAAAATTTCGAGATTATAAAAGCGACCCAATTCCTTCGAGATTTTTCTCCAACCAAATATTGCCTGGCTCAAGATCACTTGTTGTTGGATACGCAGAAATCGAGATTTCTGAAATTCCCACCGCTTGCCAACAAAAGATTGTGTAACCCGCCGTTTACCGAACGGGATAGGGATCCAGAAATAGACCTAGGCGAATAAAATTAGGGGAGACTAAAGACTTTTCACTCTTACAGTTCGGAATGTCGGAGACGGCTTCGGTCATAGATCCAAGTACCCCTTGAAACCTGAATAAGTTGAGGAATGGGGGTTTCGTTAAGTGAAAGGCAAAGGAAGAGTTCAATATGGTTTATAAATACGCAATGTTCGAACTATACAAAGGAATGTCTTCGGCCGAGAATGGATACTGACTATGACTTAATTTCCTAATTAGGAGTAGGTAGGAATGTGAGGGATGAAGGCCAATGAAATTTACGCGGGTGGTGGTAGTGAAGGGCTAAGGACGCTAAGTGTTTGATTAAGAATAAACGGAAAAATACAGTGTTTGCTAATGTTCTCCCCTAAACTCCTTTGCTTTCTACAACAGACAAAATAATTCAATATACGGTACAAAGTTACTAATTTCTTGATCAGCTTCTGGTGACTAGCGGTCAGGGCTTGGGCCAGATTAAGGAGTCGACTTTCGCGTGCTAGGGCACGGAGACAGAATTATTTCGCCACTTACGTGCCCCAACGCTCTTTGGATGGGGGACAACAGGGTGATGTGTTTTCTTCGCTCGCCTAGGCTTCTGGTCAGGGGAACGCCGTCCAGGTCGGAGGTGGAGGCGAGGGCTCTTTCAACGGAGGTCCGAACGGGGACTGGCGGTGCGTGGGTGGAAAACCAGACTATTGGGACGTCGGTCGGGCTGGTTTTGGCGCGGAACGAAATAAACACTCGGGTCCGACGGGGGATTCACGTTCGTAAGAGGGGGTTCCCACTGTTTATCGGGGATAGGAATGGCTGATCTCCCAATTCCCGAGTTCTCACCATGAAGGAACAACGATACAGTCGGTCCTTAAGGTTCACTTTCACTCACTCTTCGATTTGTCCCGGTCACTTAGCCTCGATTGTTCCGGTCACTGCGCTTCGATTGTTCCGGTTCAACTTGGATGTCCCGGGGGCAATGTACGATGTGGTAACGTTCACTTGGATCCGATAAGATGTTCCGTTCACTTCGATATTTGTCCCGCTTCACTTGGATGTTCCGTTCACTTCGCTTCGATTGTCACCGGTTCACTTCGCTTCGATGTTCACGGGTCCTTCGATGTCCCGGTTCACTTTACTTAGATTGTCCCGGTTCAACGTCATCCGTTCAGCAAACAGATGATTTCTACCCTCATTCTCGTGGAGTTCGATACGACTGCTTGATGTTGGTTCTCTCGTCCGCTCGTCACGTCAGCCTCCCCTTCTACTACTCCGGGTGTCTTGCGCCGCCCATCGCCTACCAATCCAAAGAGGGGCACGCCTTCCGCCCAGCTGGAGTAGGCGTTGTGAGGGGAGAGGGGTCGTTCGTCGACCCGCCGCCGAGGTTTCTGCGGGGGCGCTGGTTAAATTTGCCGCCCAGTACATCATAACCTACAAGAGCTACCGACTCAGCTGGCCCAAAGTGACCCTAATGAAACTATAAGACGACAGTTGTTGCTAGCCATGCTCTGAAATTGGCAAATACTACCAGTATCTGTGGCTATTAATATTTTAGTATTATAAAAAGTTCCTATCCCACGACAGCTACCATTCTAGGCAAGATCTTTTTGCGAATGCGATTGTGTGGGAACTATTGGACAGAATAGGTCAAATAAAAAGTAGGAATTCCGGACTGAATACGTACACACTGGGTGATCTGTTGATTTTTTAACTGGATGTGCAACATTCTTGAACACCGAGATCAATCTGTACATTCGGTCTTGTTCAGTTTAAAACGGAGGCTAATGCTTAGTTTTGCTCTGCATTTTAACCGGTTGTATAAGAATGTAGAGAAGATGAGATTAATATTTTCTCTTTTGATGTAATTCTTAAATTCCACTTTAAATAATTTCTTGGTATTATATAATAAATTAGCATCGTGAATCCCTCCACCCATGCCAAAAAGCAAGATGGGTAGTGGTGAGACTGCTGCCTTAAAATCCTGTGCAGTAACGTTCATGTCATCTAGTGAAGAACACAAGCAAAATTTTTTTTTGAAAATATTGGTGACACAAAAATACGAGTTGAGAGACTGTTTTTTAGAGCCTGGGGAGTTCCAGCAAACGGCCCCATACAAGATGAATACACCGGTTAGGTCCGCCGATCACCGAAGTTAAGCAGCACTTCGGGTAGTAGTTGAGTAGTTAGTTAGTGACATTGGATGGCGGGACCGCTCTTGGGACACGTAGCCGGTGGAATCATTTTTGCAAGACCGGTACACATTATTTTGCGCCTTCATTAGCTCTTAGCGCGGTATGTACAGTTGTAGTTATATGGCTAAACGGACGAGCAGAAGCGGTGAGAATTACTTTCGATTAAATTTTGGATGCTAAACCCAATGAGGCGGGTCCCAGAACGATGGGCGCCCTCCGGAAAGGTAGGAATCAACAATCATTATACCTACTTTATGAAAGGTTTTTCCTAAACGTTTGGGGTATCATTTTCGACTAAATTTTGGACGCTGAATCGATTGGAATGAGTCCATACTGCTGGTCCGAGGTTTGCATAAAAATCAATGATTATTTCAATTAATTCATACAAGGGGATGTACTCGTAATCAGAACTACTGCATCCTCTACACCTCCAGATTTAGAAACAACAAAAATAATATTAAAAATTACTGAAAAAGATGGAATTAGGTTGAATGTACATACTTCTAAAATTAACATTTCCATTTGAGTTGGGCACATTTTTGACAATGGCTCAATGTGGTTTCTAGTTTGTGATATTTCATTCTAGGTTGGTTAATAGCGCCACACGCACAAGAAGTAAAATGGATCGCGAGATTTTCATGGCCTTTTCATGCAAGGCAACAAGTAGTATCGACGGAAAAATGCCTCATTTCCTTCAAAATCTTAAGAGCACAGTGTAAAATGGTAGCTCAAGAGCCTCAATGATCAAAACATCACGCACCCGAGTAATAAAATGGAGATACTCTTGTGTTTCGTTTTGTTTCTTGCTTCTCCTTTCTCTTTCGTCTTGTTTGTATCCGTATCTTTTCTAGTTGGCCTAGTTTCTTCCCCCTCCTCCTTTGTTGCCGTTTTGTTCCTTTTTTTCCTTTTTGTTTTGCTCGTGTTCTCTTTGTTTTCTGTCCTGTTTGTTCCCCTTTTCGCCTTTTTGGGGGTTTTCGCTTTCCCCCTCGTTTTTTGTGTTCTTTTGTTTCTTTCCTTTCGCTGGCCGGTTTTCGTGTTTTTTTTGTGTTTTTTTTTCATTGTTTTGATTTTTCGGTCTCATGTTTTTCTTCATGCTTTTTCCTTTTTTATCATGGGTTTTTTTTTCTTTTCTTTCTTTTCTGCTTTGCGGCGGTTTCTGCTTTCTCTTCTCTATCTCTGTTCTTTCTCGTGCTTGCTTTTGTTTTTTCTCTTTGTCGTTTTTCTTTGGTCCTTTGTCCTTTTTTTGTTGTCTTTCTCTTTTTTCTGTTCCTTTTTTTGTTCCTTCCCCTTTTCTTCTGCTCTGTTTTCTGATTATCTCCTCTTTTGTTTCGTTGGGCCCGAGGTATTCTGTGCCTCTTTTTTTGTTTCCCATTTGGTTGTTTTGTTTCTGTTGTTGTTTTATGTGCTTACTTTTTTGCTTTACTGCTCGCGGTTGGTTCTCCGTTGGTGATTTTTTTTTTTCTTTGTTTCCTTCTTGCTTTGTGCTTTTTTTTTTTCCTGATTTTTTTTTTTTTCGCGTGTCCCCATGCTTTCGGATGTTTCTTTTGGTTTTTTATTCTCTGTTTATTGGTCACTTTGGTTCTGGTTCCTTGCTCTGCCCCTGTTCTTCCTTTTGTTGCTTGTTCTTATTGTCTTTCGTTGTGTTTTTTTTCTTTAGATCTTTTTCCATCTCTTCCCGCGCTGTTCCTGTCTTGCTCTGTTGTCAGCTTTTTCTTTTATTTTCTCTTTGCTTTTTGTGCTTTTTATTGGGTTTCTTTGTATTTTGTATTTTTTTTTACGCTCTTGTCTTTTTTGGTCTGTGCTTCTTCTTTCGCTTACCTGGTTGCTTGTCCCTTTCGTTCCGGTTTTACCTTTTTTTTTTTCGTTCTTCTATGTTTTTTGTTTGTTATGTCTGTGCTTTTCTTGCTCTGCCTTTTGTCTCTTTTTTTTTTCTTTTGTTTTGTCTTTTTTTTTTTCTTGTTTTTTTGTTTTCTTTCTCGGGCTTTTTCTGTGTTTGGTTTGTTTTGCCGTGTTTTCTTGCTTTCTTATATTCTCGTTGTGTATCTTTTGTTTTTGGATTTTTTAGCCTGTTGTTTTCGTGCTGTGTTTTTTTTTCTTTTTGTTTTTTTGGCTCTTGCTTTATTGCGTTCTGCCCTTTTTCTCTCCTGCTGTTTTTCGCTTCTTCGCTTTCTTTCTCTCTCTTCTTTCGCTGTGTTCGGTATTTCTCATTTCCCATTTGTTTGGTGTACTGTTTGTTTTCTTTTGTTTTTTTTTTTGGGTGTTTTTGTTTGTTTCTGTGTGGTCACTACTCTTTCTCTTTTTATTTCTTTGTTTTCCTTCGTTTTTTTATTTTTTTTGTTTGTTGTAGTTTGTTATTGTTGCCCTTCCTGTGCTTTCCTTTCTGGTCGTTTCTTTTTCTTTGTGCTTTTTTTCATTTTTTTTTTGTTGTTCATTTTTCTGCTCTTTCTGTCTCTTTTCTTTTGTCCCATTTTCTTTCCCCCGTTTTCGGTTTTTTCCCCTTTTGTATTCTTTGACCCTGTCTTATCGTTTTTCCTCCTTTTATTTTACTTTGTTGCTCTTTTCTTTTGCCTTCTGGCTCTTTCCTATTTTCGTTTTTTCTGCTCTTTCTTTTGGCTGGTTTTGTGTTCTTGCTGCTCTTGTTTTTTATTTTTTTTTACTCTTCCTTTGTCTTTTTTGCCCATTTGGCTTTTGTTCCTCTCCCTTCTTTTCTGTTTACTGTGTTGCCTTTGCTTTTTTTTTCTCTCCCTGCTCTTTTTTCTACTTTTCTGTTTTTATCTGCTCGTATGTTCTTTCCCTTAACCCTTTTCTCTTGTTGTATGGTCTCTCCTTATTTACTTCTTTGTTTTTTATTTTTCCCTCGTTCTCTTTTTCTTTCTTTTATTTGCTGGTTCTTGCATTTGTGTTTTCTTCCTTTCTGCCTCTTTCCCCTTTTATGCGTTTGGGTTCTCGCTTCCCTGCGTCTTTTGCCCCTTCTTCTGCTTGTTTTTTTCTTTCTTCCTTTTTCCCTTTTTTCTCTTTTCTTTCCTTTCTGTTTTGTTTTTCTTTTTTCCTATTTTATTTTCAACTTTGCGTTTATTTTCGCGTGTTTTTTTTGGTTTTTTGTTTGTGTTTCCTTTGTTAGTCACCCCTTCTTTTCTCCCTTTGTTTCCGTTTTCTTTTGTTTTTAGTCCTGAATTGTTTTCTCGGTGTCGTCTTTTTTTTTTTCTCTTCCTTTGTTGTTTTTTCTGTTATTTTACTTGGGGTTTTTAGTTTTTCATCTTTTTTTCTCTCCCCGTCTTTTTTTTTCCCCTGTTTTCTTTTTTTCTTTTCTTTCTTTCTCCCCGCTTTTTTTTGCGTTTTCTCTTTCCTTTTTCAAGTTTTCTTTTTTCCTGCTCCTTTGCTTGTCGTTTTTTCTTTTCCTGTTTTTTTGCCGCTTCTTTTTTGCGCGTCTTTTTCCTTCTTTGTTGTTTTACCCACGTGTTCTTTCTTTTTTTTTACTTGGCTGTGTTGTACTCTCCCTTCGGTTCCACTTCTGTTTTCTTTGTCTTCATTTTTCTTTTGTTTGCCCCTTTTTTCCTTTCCCTGGCTGATCTAACTTTCGCCTTCTGTTCGTCTTGGCTTCTTCTTTTGCGCCCTTTGCCTTTTGTTGTGTCGCCTTCTCTCGTCTTCGTTTGTGTGTTTTCATTCTCCGCGCCTCTTTTTTCGCCATGTTTCTTGCCCTGGGCTTGTCTTACCTCCTCTTCTTGTTTTCCTTTATTTCTTTGTCTCTTTCTATTTTTGTTTTTCTGTTTCTTGCTTCCTGTCTCGTCCTCTTGTTTGCGAATCTGTCGTTGTTCTTTTTTCCATTGTCTCTCTTTTTTTTTCTTTGTTCTTTTTATGTTTGTTTTTCTTCTCTTCGTTTTTCTCGGTTTCTTTCCCCTTTCTTATCGGGCTTTTTTTTCGTCTTGTTTTCTTGTCTCTCTTTGCGTCATTCTGTTTTCTTTTTTTTTTTTTTTTTTCTGGTTTTCTTTTGTTCATGTTTTTGTCTTTGTTCTTTGCTTGCTTTTTCGTTCTTTTTTGTTTTTTTTGCTTTCCTTCTTGTTTTTTAGTCCTGTTCTTTTTTCCTTTTATCTTCGGTTCCCTTGTTCTTTCTTTTGTTGTTGCTGTTCTCGGTTTACTCCTTTTTTTAGTTGTTTCTTCCTTTTCTCCACCTTTTCGTTCTTCTTTCTTTGGTTTCTTCTCTTTATGTATGTTCCTCTCTCTTTCTTCTCCTCTTTCCGTAAGTTGTTTTTTTTGCGTACCTCGGGTTTTTCGGCTGTCTCGGTGTTTTTAGTTCCTTTGGCATTTCTCTCCTTGTCCTTTGTGTGCGCTGCTTTTTCTTTTGTTTCTTTTTCTTTTTCCTCCTGTCTTTTTTTTCTTTCGTCGCCTTCGTTCTATTCCTGTATTTCTTCTCTAGGTTTTCTTTTTCTTTTTGTTTCCCTTTGCTCATCGTTCGGTTGTCTGGTTTTTTTTGTTTCCCCGCTTTTTGTTCGTTTTTGTGTCCTTTTTGCCGTTTTCTCTTGTTTTCTTCCCTTTCTTTTGTTTTCTTTCTCCTTTTCTTTCCTTTTTTCTCTTCTTCTTCCGTTGGTTTTTCCTGTCTTTCCCCGCCTTTCCTCTTGCTATCTCCGCATTTCTGTTCTCTTTTTCCTCACCCCTTTAGTCTCCTTTGGTGTCTTTCCTTCCCCCGCATGCGCCTCTTTCTACTCCCTTCTGCGTCGGTCTCTTGGTTCTTGCTTCTTTCTCTTTGCCTGATTCCGACCTGTTTATTTTTGCTCCTCGCTTTCTTGTTTTCAGCACTCCTTTCCGTGCCTCTTTTTTTTATGACATCTCTTTCTATTTCTTGTCTCGTTTCTTTTTATTGTGCTGTCTTGTTGTCTCTTCCCGTTTCTATATTCTCTTTCCTTTGTCCCCCATTCCTTTTTTTATCCCTCCCCTTCGCTTTCTTCTTCTTGCAGTGGTCTTGTTCGTCTTAAGACGCGTTCTATTTTGATTTAGAATTAGTTTGGCGATGACTACTTATATGAACCTGGATGAAATTATCATGATAATCTCCGATGACTGGTCGAATTTGTACAAGTAACTTGTTAACGCAGAGCTTTCGCCCATATCAAACCATTAGGCTGGTGCTTAGTGGTTGTGGTCAATTCAATTCAATTCAATTGCTTCAATAAAGGAGCTAATCTCATTAGGTCATTTATTAACGGAGAAATAAACGCTAATTACAATGTTTTGCACTGAATGCCTAGGGTCTCTCCAGGGCAGTTATCACTACTTATAGGGTTTGTAGTATCGCACAGTATCACGTGCTGTTCGCCATAGGATAAATAAGGAAGTTAGCAGTCAGTGAATAAAAATACACTCATACAAACCTAGATTGAGCAAATAGATT
>CM034008.1:13675836-13726901 GCA_019603395.1 Cyrtorhinus lividipennis
GTTCAAGGAGAAATGGCGGAATTCAATAAAAACGAAAACTGGACCGAAGCCCGGAAATGACGATTGTGGGTCCTGTTTTGTGGGGAAGGAGAGGAAAATTTTCGGGACGCAACAACAGCGCTCTTATATATTTCTTATATGTCGTTGGTGGCCGATGAGTTGACTCGGGGGCTTGGGACCCCGGTAAAAATGTATTACTTAGATTTCACCTTTCTTCACCTCCTACGACACACTAACCACGGCCTCTCAACTCTTCCCCCAAGCATCCGTTCATCTTTTGATGCCTCTTAACTCTTGTGCTACGCGTCATCTATAACCCTACGGCCCAGCGTCACCTGGAATTTCTCACGACCTTTTTTCTTTTCCCTCCCTTCTGGATTGTAACGCTACTGGTAGCGAGGAGTCAGGTACTATATTCCTCCCTCAACAGCCATTTCCAACTCTCTACTTTCTACTTCCTTCGCAAATGTTATCAATCAAGTAGGTACCAACCACAGAGTGCTCCCGTTAGGATTGTCACCATCCCCAGAAAAAAAAAATATTCTTTAGCTCTCTATACGAAAGTAGCTTTAGTTAAAATACAAAGAATGCACTTGATTCGGTTAATAGAGCAGAGTTCTAAATGGAGACCGTCCGAATCATCTTAAGAGGCTGACATGACTATTGGAATGTTCTGAAATCTTACAGTTCTTAGAAGAAAGTGAACCATATATTATAACTACATATATCTGACATTCTGTTATAAAACAATGTTAGTGTACCCGACAGCATGAGTGCTGACTTTAGCTGTCGTTCGTTCTATCCTCTCTGCGCGCACATAGTTTGGTTCTTACTTGTAAGAATCATCAACCACACATGTGCGAGCAGTGAAACATTGTTTTAGAACAGAAAAACGTTGTTTTAATATATGTTCCTTTCTCTAAGAACTGTAAGAATTTCCACATTCCAATAGTCATTAGCTCTTAAAGATGATTCATGGACGGTCTCATTTACTCTGCTCTATTAACCAATCAAGGCATTATTTGTAGTTTTAACTAAAGCCTACTTATCGTATAGAATGAGCTAAAGAATATTTTTCTGGGGATGTTGACAATCCTAAACGGGAGCACTCTGTGGTTGGTACCTACTTGATTGATAACATTTGCGAAGGAAGGAGAAATGAAGAGAGAGTGGAAAATGCTTCGTGAAGGGAGGATATAGTACCTACTCCTCGCTACCGTAGCGTCTACAGAAGGAGAGGGAAAAAGAAAAAAGGTCTGAAAGAAATTCAGTGACGAGTGGCCGTATGGTATAATGAACGCGTAGGACACAAGTGGTAGAGGCATCAAAAGAGGAACGATTTTGGGCGAAGAGGGTGAGAGGCCGTGGTTATTGGTCGTTAGGAAGTGAAGAAAGGTGAAATATAAGTAATAATTTACCCCCCATCCACCTAGTCAACTCAATCCGCCACCAACGACATTAAGAAATGATAAGGAGCGCTGTTGTTGCGTCCCGTTTTCCTCCTCCTTCCCCACAAAACAGGACCCCATCGTCATTTCCGGGCTTCGGTCCAGTTTTCGTTATTTGTTCCGCCATTTCTCCTTGAACAATATCTCATGTCTCTTGCAATCACACCCCCCCCCCCCCCTCACCACTCTTCCTCAAGGCAGTATTGCAGCAAAAATCACCGTAGCCTCTGTCCCTCGATTCCACTTGCGGAATTGAAATTCTGTCTTCGACATCCAAGATTGACTTCATCTTTCGAACCGAAATGATTACACTCAGCGGTATCTTGTTTTTCGCTCTGAACGAACGAATTTTTCTTGAACCTTGCTTTTCGAATCAATATTATATGATACTAATTTAATAACGGGTGCACCAACATGCTTCTTTCTAACGCGTCAGGATTCGCGCCTCTACCCCAAATTTATGGGAATTCGATTCCCAATGAATCAATTTTATTGCGCGCTACCGTTTCAGCGAGCACGCAATGTTGCGCAACCTCAAATATTCAAATAGTGGATGACGGGGAACTCTCAAGTGTGGCACATGAATTTTGATTGTTTGTTTGAACGCTGATTAATGCGATGCTATCTGTTTCTTGAGTCGACTCAATTTTTGGCAGAATAATGACCATGTGTTAAAAAAAAAAAAAAAAAAAAAAAAGTTTAGAAGAGCGGGTACTGGGGTATAAATTAACTTCATATACGTCCTTAGGACGCGAGAATGAACTGATCAATTTTTTTTCGGAATCCACTAAAAGTTCATTGTTGCATTTGAACTATTGAAGAGAGACGCGACAAAATCATATTGTTCGTTACTACGATGATTCTATGTAAATCCTTCGGGGGAACGTTGCTTACTGTTTAGGAGCGCAGTGATCCTAAACGTCCACGATGTTTAGGGAAAAGACGCGAGAGCTTATGAAATAACGTTCAGCCGAATGAAATACGGGAATACTTCCACCGCGAGACAAGCTGCCAACACAGAGACAAGGTTTTCTTATTCCTCTCCCTTCGGTCCTCGCTGCGCGGAAAAAGCAGGCCGATTTCCATGTTAGCTGAGCGCTCTCGGATACGTTCGTTTGCATACGAATTTCCTTTGGCGTTCGCAATTCCTCGGCGAAACCTGCTCAGGCGGCCTTAACAAGGCGGAACGTTCTTAAATGGCGGAATTCTAATGCCTGATCAGCCCGTTCGCTGAGACCGTTTCTGTCCACAAGGTCGTTCCTTACCTTTTTACGTCCGCTGAACACCCTGGAATGGCCAAATCACCCTCTTGAACACTTCGTCGGCGTCCGAAGAGCCTCGAACCTTGAACTGCACTATCGTATACTGTTTTCAAACGGATCTGCATGCATTCACACTTATCTTGTTCTCGTCCAATCCTGAATTTGGTCCAACAGCGATGTCCTCCGTCTAATTGGGATTCACCGCGCAGGATGATTGAACTCACGTATAAACCGCACCTTTTCGATGATTGGAATGGAAAACGATACCTCACACACCCGCGAGGGAAACCGAATAAAGTCGTTGTCTAATGGTTACTGCCTGGAACTGAATCCGGAAAAACAAAGGGATGCTTAACGAATTTGACTCATGTATCACACTTGCACATACGTATCCTACGCGTTGAAACTCTCCGTTCACATTGATTGTTACTCTTATTGGAAGAAATGATAAGTAAAAATGTTCTATTTGTTAATGTAGGTCTCAATAAAGGAGACCCGTTTCCGAAAATAATATAAAATACATAATAAATACCTAGGTAGAGAACCTAACACAAGACGATCCAGTGAGTTATCCGAAAATACAGTGATTCCTAACAGATACATGTAATTTGGTTGGTTATTTCTTGAATAATCAACCCATGTTTTCATGCAGAAAGTCAACCTCTCCGATTTGCACCAAAATGTTTTTTTAGTTTGGGCGTTTCGAGGTGTCTAGATCAAAATAACGTCCACGTCCACAGTCCACGCCGTTTTTGATAGTAAACATTTTCTAAAAATATGAAATTTTGGTCAGGGGCCCGATCTTGGCTCTTGTAGTTCCTCGAAACTATTCAGCCCGACCAAACCAAATTTAGGCGGAGGGGAGCAAGGTATGTTTTTGAAAAATGGGTTCTCGAGAATGTTGGCAATCCCGGCGTGTGGGGTAACTTTTCTTACTAAATTTTGTACGTTTCATCCATTTAGATAGGGTCCTAAACCTAACAGCACCCGCTGGAGGGGGATTTGAGTGGAAATGGTTGCCAACTACCTATTTTGAAATTGATTTTTCGAGATTTTTGGCGGTCTAGGCGTGTGGGGTATCATTCTTCGCTAACTGTTGGCCGCTAAATCGATTGGAATGACTCTTGGATACTCCACACGCACTGTTTTCCCCTTGCTCCTGGTCCGAGGAATAACCAACCCTTGTGAATAAATTTGCAGTGTTTTTCACACTCTATTGAGTAACAACCCGTACATCAGTGAGTAGCTCGTCCAGTAGTTCTCCTTTTGAGGTACGACAATGAAAATTTGAATAAAAACAAAATAACACAGAATCCTTACTCACGCAAATAAGCAGTTCCCGATGTAATAGCTTTGCCGAGTTGAGCCAAAAAACTGTGTTTTTTCGATTTCCAGTTGTGGAATTCGCTCACTTGTTAGCAACGACCTGAATGATTACGATTGCCAAACCAAAAACTACCAGAAAAACTTGTAGACTCAACATTAAAAGTCATAAGAATGAGATTTCAGAGGGATATTTCGGGTTGGCGGACGGACATTTCGAATTTGGAATTTACCCATTTTGAAACGAAAAAAAGTAAAATAATGTTGGCGTAAAATTTTGTCAATTCATAAAATAAATCTGCTTCTTCAATTGGAATAGTTTGTAAAAATCAACGATTCAGGCAGAAACTCAGGCCTAGTGCTCGGATTCCACATGTTGCAGATTATACTCTGAAGATCGTTAGTTAATGGTTCAGAGGTCGACGATTTGGTTAGTTAATGTAGAAATATATTTTTCCGCTTCAGTCAAAAAGCTGGTGTTCTTTTTGTTTCTAAACTGTAGCTCGTTATTAGGGTTCGCTACAGAGGGTGTTAATCAGCTCCATCCGTCGTTAATTCTCCCCATTTTCCTTTTATTTTTGTCACAAAGTCGTTTTTTAGGACCTCAAACGGGCGAAATTCTGCTTTAGACGAGGGAATTTCACAGCTTGGCTTTTAAAACTC
Organism: Cyrtorhinus lividipennis; assembly: GCA_019603395.1. Classification (NCBI taxonomy): domain Eukaryota; kingdom Metazoa; phylum Arthropoda; class Insecta; order Hemiptera; family Miridae; genus Cyrtorhinus; species Cyrtorhinus lividipennis. The sequence goes on from CM034008.1 coordinate 13,680,533, forward strand.
CGCAAGTTTGATCGGCTTATTCAACTGTACAAGAATGGAGATTTTGTGTAATAAGTAAGGTTTTGAGTTTAGTCTAAATGTTTAAGCGAACGGGATGAAAGACCAAAGATCCTGTTTATTGAAGGAATTATGAATAGCGAAACTGAGCCCGACAATGTATCGATCGTTCCTTCAATCATGGGGTTGAGCGGCGCCAATTTAAATTCAGTCGCGTGGGCCCTCGTTAGGATTAATGGAATATCCGCACTTGATTGTACGCGCCCAACTTGCATCGATGATTATTGGCGGAGCTCAGTTTGAACAGGCAAGATGTTAATCGGCACCTCGGCACCATGTTTTCATACGCCGTACGTTTCCTCATTACGATCAGTGCGTTCTGATTGGGGCAACGCTTCGCTCGCGATTAAACCGCCATGAACTGCGATATCGTCCCGGGTTCTGGACCGTCGACTGAGTTCATTTCGCTGGGCCTTCCACGTGTCATCGCTTTGGAAAAGGCAAAGACCGGCTGTGCAGGCTGAGAGGAGTCGGGAATGAAAACGTTTTCCTTTTGAACCAACAACGACAGAACAAAAGCAAATATGTGGGTAGGTCTGTGATTGACTGGAATGAAAGCATCCGGCTCTGTGGCACTCTGCGGATTGTCATGACGCGGGAATTAATTTTTTCCTCCGGGAAAAATCGCTTCGCCGACTCGCCGAACAAATTCTTTCACGATTAGTCAGTAGATTGTGTGCCAATATTTACATTTATTTTAATGCAAATTCGATTAATGCACTCAGCAGTGGTCAGTCTGGGCTGGCTCGATGTATACGTCTCATCCACGTTTCCTCCTTCATATCTCCCCAACGTTATATTCCTTTGTGTTGCAAAAAATGAGAAAACTGACGATTTAAATACATACTGGTGTGCCATAACATGTACAGTGCTACCGTCTCGGATCTGGTACGTTGGATTACTTGCCAACCATGCGACTGTCCCGGAACTCAGCCACTTACTAATGTGATGTTTACGAGCAGTACAAAGGTCTATATAGTGGCCTTTCAAACTGAGGTGATGTTTACCATCCAGGGACCCTACATCCCCTATTTACACGGAAAAACAGACAATAGGTGCTGTGCGGGAACCATGTACAGCTCGTAAACATCACATTAGTAGGTGGCTCAGATCCGGGACAGCCACACGGCTGGCAAGTAATCTGTCGTCCCGGATCTGGGACGGCCGCACTGAACATGTTAAGGAACCAATGAATCACCAAAAGACGAGGAAGCCACTTCAGCAACATTTGCCGACGATACTGCAATCCTGGCAGGTACTAACAGCAATAATGACTCAATTAGAAAGCTGAGCATATCCTCATATTCTTGATGTTCCATTTCGTACGTACAATGGCTAATTTCATAAACTGATCTGTCGATGTCCATTGTCAGTGTCAGCGTTGCAATGTCGTCAGCAAATGTTGCTGCAACATTACCATTGGGCCATGTACAGGAGGTGTAATAGTGGGCCTAATATACTTCCCTGTGGTACTCCGGCATTTATTTTCTCGCACCTTGAATATGCATTATTCTGTATGATGCAAAAGCACCTCTCTGAAACATAGGTATGACCAAGTCAACGTACTGATATGGTAACGTCTTCTTCGGTTTGGGCTTAAGACCTTATTGAAGACCTTATCAATTTTGTTAAAATTGTTTCAATGTTGGTATTACCATGCATGTCTGGGAGATCACAGGTGTATAGGAGGTACAGTTTAGGGCCTTCAGGGGGGTTCAGGTTTCTTCCCAAAGTGGCGGTCTAAAAGAAATGACTGAATATAATGAATGAGATATGAGTAGCGTGTATGCAGCATTGTTCAGTTAACTGATAAAATGTGAACAAGTAATTGTATATTCATCCTAACCACTCAACTTGTAATTAACCAAACACCTCAGATGTGATTTATCACTACCAGAACGCTACAGCGTGATAATAACTATTCAAATACGCGTTAAAATGTTATCAGACTCCGTTTGGGTTGTTAAACTCCGGATACAATTGAAACCTGGGTGCTCATTATGTCAAAGTTATTTTGTTGCTGCCTCGATCGCGGTTTGGCGGTTAACACTCTCAGAATGTGCGGGAATAGTGGTGGTGAAAATTAAGGGAGTTTCCTGTTCACAATTGGATGAAACTGACTTGATGAGGGAATACGAGTCGAATGGCGTGTCTAGGGTTACGCAATTACCTAGGTGCTATATGTTTTGTATGTTAGTACCAACGCTAATGATAGTTATAATTGATCATTGTTCGTCGTTAGAAAAAATACTTTTTTTTCCTCCCCCCATTTTTTTTTTGGAGGAAGCACTGTTATTGGGAGGAACTAAGAATATTTATTTGCTGAACTAAAAGTTGGGAAAACTATGATTTCGTCGTATTAATTCTGTCTTGAATGAGCCCCCGTATGTTTTTGCCAAGCGCATACCCTTGTTGTGCTCAAAGCCAGTCCAGAGGACGGAAATGCCCAGGAATAAATGACGCCTCGTTCTCGTACAATCTCATAGACACAATAGAAACCCCACTGAACGGAACGGTGGCCATTTTATCAGTGCCGAAGAAGGATGATCATTATACGAGGGTCATCCAGTGTTTCTACTCATTAAGGGCCTGACACTCTTCGCCAAATAATCCTGAGTGGTTGGTAAACAAAACCTCCAAAACATATCAGATCTCTCCCGCCGAGTATTTTTGCGCTCACGTCCTCAAACACGTTTTGCCGCTCGAAGCCACAAAATAAATGGTTTGTACACGAAAACAATAGTTAGGGCGGGATTGCGATAGTTTTTAGATGTTTGTAGATTTGTTTTTCTCCTCATTTAGCGTAACCGTTTCACAGTGTAACAGCAATACTGGTCTCTGGCCCAGTTAGCAGTCCTCTCTGGTCATTTCCTGATTTCAAATTTACGGGTAAATAGATCGATTTGAACAGAAAGAAGTACGTCAAGAGAATATCAACGATGAATGAGAAGCGAATAGAGAATGGAATGTGAAATTTTGATAAAATTAACTAATCTCTAAATTAATACAACAGAAAAATATTATCAGTAATGATCCCAAGTGAAGAGCAGTCCAAACTCATTGCTAAAATTGAACAGGGTATTTTGAAAAAAATTTATATTGGTTCCTACCTAAACCCTATGTAATCATAAAACACCAGGCTCTGTTTAAGGGATGATTTCCCGATTGATACAGTTTTGCCAATACTGCCAAAACAGTTTGATTCCTCAAAAAAGTCCCGTTTCTTCAAACTGCTGACGTCACTGACAAACTTTTTTTTGCAATGTTTTCTTCTGTTCACGATTTAACAATACGAAGAAAAATACCTTGTAAGGTAATTCTTTCAAGAATGTACGATAGTGGGATAAAAATCTATAGCTTCGTAGTAGCTACCGCTCTTCCATGTCATAGACATCCACGGCGAGCCAAATAGCCAAAATTTTCTTCGAAAAGTCCGCTATTAGGATTAGATGTTATCACGAAGCAAATGATCTATTAGATCTGGGCTATTCGAGGAAGAAGGCGATTTAATTCTTCCAGATCAGGAGATCGGAGAGCGACCCACGACAATTTACCACCACCTCCGAAAGATCCAAATGACGATAGAACCAAGATCGAAATGACTTCTTCCGGTTGAATTCCTTGAGCATCTATCATGTACTGGCCAATCTACGGCGAAACTTCGGCTCACAAGGGAAAGGCCACCTGATGGTTCGCTATAAGTTGAGTTGGATCTGCACAAACTCAACCTTTGATTTACCCTCGCGAGGATGGAGTCAGTGCAGAGCGAGAGACTAAGCTAAGTGGGACAGAGGGAGAGTGAGCGAGCTTGAGCACGAAAAAGAAGAAGAAGAAGAAGAAAAAAAAAAAAAACGACGGTGGACGTCATCGAAGGGTGATGCAATTTCGTCCCTTTCCAAGTCTTGGCCAGCCCTATTATCGAGCTATAAGGGCGTATTACTTCCACCCGGTAGCTGTCTTCTCAAATGATGAATCGAGCCGGGTTCAAAATCTTCCGGGCCATGTGAATCTCTGAAATCGATAAAATCCCAAACGACGTTTATCTCCATTATTTTCACCAAAACGTGAGAGAGAACGTGGGGAATAAAGAGTCGGCGTATAGAAATTCTAGATACTGTATCATTTTGACCAGCTGAACCTGTAGTTGGCTGTGCCTCCTCGTCACAGTTTGCTCATTGGTTTTCGTGCGTCGACTCCAGCGCGCCTTGTGGCCCCAAGCGGAAAACTGGGAGGTGCTTGTCTGACCAACAACGAAATTCCAGTCGTTCGGCTTTCATGGTCGCTACTCAGCTCGTAGAATCCAAAATAATGCAGAAAGGACTGCGAAGTTTGTATCGACAATCACGATAACCGTTTCTCATTGAAAGAAACTAGTGGAAATCGAACCTGAAGGTCCGCATTTCTTAACAAAGTTGGGGATTGTCATCAAACTTAAGTGTTTGGTTCATTATTTTTATCAGTCCTTGTATAAACCGATTTCTCCCGAACATTCACCAAAATATCAGTGTACTACTAACGCGGTGGCTGTGAACAAAATCAAAAGCACTGTCCCGATTCATAGTTAACTAGATTCTTCTATTATAACAGTTTCTGTGTTCAGAAAAATAAATGAACCTGGGTGGGTTGAAAAACGTCAGAATAGGTATCAAGCCATGGAAAATTCGATAATGAAGCGCGTAATGGACATCGTTGAAACAAATAAATAATATTGGGCTGTCATGATTCTGACACAGTCTATAAAAATAGAGACAGTCCGTTGACAACAAAACCAACACATTCAAAGGTGTTACTGATTAATTGATACCTCAAAATATCGTTGTTACCCACTAAATTTAAATTATCATGATTTTTACTATTGCACGAATACCATGCCGTAGTTTGATCCCAGTAGTTTATTCTACTAACTGCTGAGAAGTGATTTACAATCGGCCGCCTGCCGCACTCCGTGTGGCTGATCCTACGTTTGATTTTTGAAGGGAAAATGCGGGTTTTAAGCAAGTATGAAATGATAATCCTAATAAAAAATACAATTAAGATAGGTAAACAACTACTACTATTCACAATTAATTACTTTACCTTTGACATTTATTCATGAATAATTACAAACGTAAGATAAAAACGCTGCAAATTCTTACACACGGGTCGGTTATTCCTCAAACCAGGCGCATGGAGACTCATTTCTTCAACATGGGGAAAATGAGGGAAACAGTGGGTGTGGTGGGTTCCGGACCAATTCCAATCGATTCAGCGTCCAAAATTTAGTGGAACATGATACCCCACACGCCTAGGTACCTGAAATCCCGAAAACACATATTCAAAATGGGTAATAAATACCCAATTTGACCCATAACTTCTTCCAGTAGGTGCCAATCGTTCTGGACCCACTTTATTCGATTCAGCGTCTAAGATTTAGTGGAAAATGATACCCCACACGAACCGTTTATTATATCGCCAGCTACGAATAGTTTCCGATCAATTCGTCGCAGATCCTTTGTCTTCCCTGACAGCTAGTGAATGTAATATTGTCTCCTTTTATTGTTCTGTGATGATATTATTATTATCACTCAGTTATCTCGTGGTGTCTTCGCTTCTTCCTGAACGCACATATCGGTTTGTGCGTACTCAGCTATGTGACCGAATGTTTCGTTCTGTTTAAACCCGGTATTCCGTGTTTTCCGTTCGTGATATAATTAAAAGTATTATTCCGCTGTACTATTTCGTCGCTGTAACGCCAACTACGAGTAGTTACCGATCGAGTCGTCGCAGATGCTATTGAAGGTAATATTTTTTTCCTTTTATTGTTTTGTGATGATACTTGTGGGCTTCCTCGGCCGGGATTGGACTATAAGGCAAGGTCCACTGCTTTTACGGGCATTATCCCCGGCCCGGCACAATTCATCATCCAGTTTCAGCATAAAATTATCCACCTTTTTATCTCAATCAGATGCATAGGAACGCTGCTCTCCATTACTTGCCTGTTATTACCATTTTTTAAAGTTTTTTTTTTTTTGTGTTCTTTGATGTCAGCGAGAAGAATGGCTTGTAGTTATGTAGCTCACATCACTTTGAAGATGGCAAACACCAAACTCGTATTACCACAGAAAGCAGAACTGAGTTGTGGTGATTCATTTACTTTTTCATTTTCAATCAATGTAGATAAATGGTCCACAGTTGATGAAGAGAAAATTGGGGAGACAGTTAGAGGCAAGGTGGAATTTGTAATGGAATACTGTACTTTTTAACTTCCATACTTCGCACACCCATATCTAAATCGCTTGTACCATTTTGTTTCGTCCTCTTCACTGCCTACCTCTGATTAAGCGGTTATTGGTAACACAGCAAGACTACCAAGGAATCGCAGTAGACGAACTTGAGGATTTCATTTGCCCTGAACTTTGCTCATGTTTGGTTTCTTCCACGGCCTTGTTGGCGAGTAATCACGAGCATCGTCAATAGGTGACGTCTTTAACGGTTTTTGCTTTAACCCCGTTCATTAACGCCTGCCTGCCGGCCTCTAATCACGCGGGGCTAGTTGGGCAAAAAATTCTTCTGAGAAAGTCATGTTGTCATGGCGGTCTCAATTGAACAGTAGGCTGAATAGGCCGGTTCCTGTGGACTCATATCATTTCATCATTATCATGTCATTTTCCCATCAATAATCTTCTTTTCTTCATTTAAGAAGGATCCTAGTCCGAAATCCGTCAGTTTTTGTTTGACCTTTGGGACCATTTATATATTTCATGGGAAAATGGTAATGTGTGACGACTCTTTGCGCGTTTTTATCGCAACACGTATGAAATCGGATACTCAAAATGTTGGATCAAAACTTTTTTTTCGGGCTGTGATATATGAATGTTGAATGGTGTCCATTTTCGGCTGGATTGAATCAGTACTTTTGGAACCTGATTGAGGGCAATCGGCAGCTGGGGAGTAGCTGATAAATGGCTTCTATTTACTCGGCAGCGTGTGCATATCGTATTTTTCCTATAGAGCTCATCGTATGAAGGTAATGAGGTCATATTTTGGGAGTGTCCATGAGTCGCGAGAAGACAGGGTCCAAGAACGGAGGAAAACCCGCGAAATAGTAAGAGGTTGGAGGGTCTCAAGCGAGATGGGCTGATGATCACCCAGGCATTGGCAGGGCCTCCACTTGACAAATAACTCAGCTTGTGATGATTGATGACCGAGAGAGGCTCCTTTTGATGATTTCTACGGTATAAAGGGAGAGTAATCGTGACGTCAGCGACATAAAAGATACCGATCGTGTGACTGATCGATGTGGGTCGCATATGGAAAGAGACCTGTTGGACCGTTCAAGATCCTTATAACAACGCACTGGCAGTTCAATTCGTTTCGAGGGTTTCAGCACCAGGCTCGATGACAGGTCGGGAAACGGATAGCTACTTATTTAGTCTTGATTCCGGCATTTTAGAATGAATTCCTCTCCACCTGTTGGGCACCCCTAAATTGAACCACCACATCACGAGCGTTTCACTGAGTTAGTGCCGTGATGGGCTGTAGAAACCACTTACCGCCCCCACTCAAATGACGTTCCGGATTTACGAGTGCAAAGCACACTAGTCTCGTTATTATTGAAAAACAATGAAACGGGAAGACGTGTCCGAAACTCGCTGGAAATTTAAACTCGTTACAAAAGCAAAGCACGTTGTGTATCAAAATGCGCTGTTGTGCAGCTCTTTTGACTCACCGCGTCCGCTTAAGGGGCTCGTTCATCCCCGTCTCATCATGTCCCCCGGTTTTGAAACTGGATTGGAACATTGGAATCTCAAACTTCAAATTTGCTTCAAGGATGAGAGCTACAACGAAATTGGAAAAATACACCTTTTTATAGGTCAAATAAAACTCTTCAAAATGCTCTGGAGAATCGGATAATTTGGCCGTATTATTATAAGGAATAACCAACCGAAAACGAGTTATTTATTCATTCTATTTTCAATGACTATTTTGGAAACAACACAGATACGTTTTTCCAACCATTTGAAATCTATTAAGACTAGTGGATGGTTTTTGGATTACTTAACAGCGGTCTTATATCTTGTCTTACCTTCTAATGTGCGGTTCGTCTACAATACTGATTACGATTCCAATATGGATGCTCAGGTTCTCTAGGTTATTTTAGGGTTGTAAGTGTGTAAGCCTCTCTCGAATTAAAATGTGTTTGAGTTTACTATAATTAATTCGGGTTTCTTCGGAGAATTTGGAAGGGACCTAGCGAGAGGATACGGGATGTAAGTCCAAGACTTACGACTGAGCAACTAGGGATACCAAAGATGAGCATAAAATACATTGATACAAACTGAATTGTAATTGAAAACAAGGACACGTTGCAAAGGAGAATATGCCTCAACCTGGGCTAGAATTGATACAAGTCAAAGTAATTCGACAAAGTAAATTAGACAACATGTGGAGCATAAAATACAATTAATACATGATAAATGAAATTATGATATACATGAAATACAATTTAATGAGCAAGCGCAACGATACGCTGTCCCGAAGGTACACAGCGAGGCTTAATTAGCTTGAGTCCTTTATCTCATGAGGTACACAATATTACAGCTTCGGTCAACTTCAGCATGGTAGCAGAGTTCACTTCAGAGCAAGCACAGGTCAAAGCCAGGATGGACTGAGTGAGTTGCACTTGCACAGCAGGTTACAAAATATAAATGACTCCGACATGTTGGGCGCCTGGGCGACGGGGGGCGCCTCAGCAAAGACTGCCCAGTTGGGCACCTTGGCAACGAGTGCGCGCTGGAGCTCTCTCCAAATGCGACATCCAGGCAGGAGCTGCGCGCGCATCCTGGTGCATGCTCCCTCCCTTCTGGTTTTCTGGAGGCAGTAAGCCTGGGGGCTTACAAGTGACCCCGAACATTCCCAGATAACAACACTTGTAGGTAGAGATGAGCAGTGAACTCGATAAAGAAATCAAGTTGCGAATTTTATATAAATGCAGAGCAGGGATAACGTTCTATTTTTTCGTAATAACTTGTACTTGACCAGACAGACGTATAGTTCTCAATGTACGGCTCTATTATTATGTGTCTATGCGTCTGTTCTCTCGAGGATGATGGTGTTTGAACAAAAGTTACGAGCAAATTGAATATGTATCCCATCGTTCTATCGTGTCCGTGGTCAACATTTTGTGGAATTGCGACGGAGAATATAAATCCCATCGATCAAAACCCACCGATTCGAGGAGTATTTGTTGGTTTGTTTGTTCAGATCACAATATTCGTAACGCATGAGAATGGTGATTTGGGGATTAAGGGACGCCGCCCGTGCTCGTGCCCATAGCAACCGTCTTGCTGAAATGATAATTCGAAAGGGCCACTTGCCATCTACGAGAGTCCCTGGCGCTCTTATTTGGAAATCTCTTCCTAGAGCAGCAACCGCCAACACCCGAGGGATTGTCTCCGTCGACGGAATTTGATTTAGCCTGAGTCCCGGGTAACGACGGTCTTTGTGAAGCTCGCTGAAACTCAGAATATCATCCAGCCTTGTTAGCTGGTGTTGACAACATAATGAAACGGAGATTGAAGATTTCCAGGATCACGAAGAGTGCATAAATATGTAAATGAGTCGTGGTCCACTGAGAGCAAAACCAAAGTATCCGATTCGATTATTGAGGAATTTCTAAAGAAAATGTTGCGGACTCGATGATATCTTGAACCCGGATGATAATGGTCAATTTGATGTATCATTTTTTGAATAATAACGCTAAAACTTCACGTCTGAGGTCAATCTCCAAACATTTTGTGATTTCGAAAATGTGTTTTTCAATGGAAGGATTTTCAAGATTTTCGGTGACCTAGGCGTGTGAAGTATCATTTTCCACTAAATTTTGGACGCTGAATCGATTGCAGAGTCCGAGATAATTCACAATCATCACACCCCCCCATTTTCTCCTGGTCCGAGGAATAACCAACCACTGTGGAAGAATTTGCAGGTTTTTTTTTTCTATTTGCTGGCAGTAGAAACATGTCACAACAATCTGGAATTATAGTCAGTGACTCTATTTAGGGTCCTTGAAACTTATCAAACAAGTCGCACAAGATGGATTATAGATGGAAATGGATATTTTGAAAAGAGTGTTGTGAGATTCATGGGAACTCAGTGTTAATTTTACAGTGAATCGATTGAGATGAGCTGAAGATAAGCTGTGTGTTGACGAGAGAGATTTACCAAGAACAACAAAGCATTACGAAATATAATTCGCAGCGTTCGCACATTGTTAATTATGATGTGGGGGTATTAGGAATGATAGGGATTTGAACCGAGCAATAACAGCTGTGGTAGAAGCTTCTTCAAAAACAGGTCGTTTTCAGAATGACTCCAGATAATCAAAACCGTCGGTCCATACCTCTGACTCCCTTCGAAGATTCCGCCCTATTGACTTCATGCGTCGCCGAGAAGTTTTCGCTTCTGCTCCCCTCCACATCCTGAGACACCTCTTCACTTCCCAAACAACAAACAAAAACCGGTCGAAAATAATACGAAGAGGATCGACGATACGTAAACACAAATAACCCAAGTTGAATATTCAAGACGCGCATGAATTATGGGGCTTTTCTCCGAGCGTGGTTATCGGAACAACACCATTTTCAATTCTCGGTCCAGGGAGTCGCACGAGGGAGTGAAATGATTCGGTCCAGTGACTTGTTCGTGCGGTGTAATTCCATGTTTAATCATCCCTGTGCAGTCGGCATGCTCTACTCGTCAAGATTGGTCTTACGCTGCTTTTGATTTCGTAGCATCAGAGTTCCACAGTAATGGTCAATAAAAAAAATGATTTTTATTTCCAACACCTCTTTACTTCAGAGAGGACACAATCAAAGAGACTACAAGTGGTGAAACTGTGGCAACACATGTAGTTACTTCATTTGCTCAGTTCAATCTCTACTTGAAACTGATATGTGCAATGAAGGTAACTCCAGACAAGGCTCTACATCACAGAATACACTGGGGCAGAAGGTTCACTCAACGTTAAAAACCTCCCCCACAGTTCACAGCGATCCGAGCGTTTGTACCTTAGCTAACACATATGTCACCACTAAAATGTCTGTGGCCTACAATATTCATTAGTTGTCCCAAGAATGGATTTTCTGTGGACCGATCTGTTTTGTAGGCATTGCATTTTCGGTTGGTTATTCCTTGAATAATCAACCTTTGTTTTCATGCCAATCTCTCCGATTCGGCCCAACTTTTTTTTCTGGGCGTTTCTAGGTGTCTAGATCAAAATTCACAAATATCCGTCCACGCCAACTTTGGTAGTAGAACATTTACTAAAAATCTGAAATTGGGGCCAGGAGTCCGTTCTCGGCTCTTGTTCCTCGAAACGTTTCAGTCCAATCGGACTAAATTTAGGCGGTGTAGGGGTCAAAATGTGTATTTCGAATAATGGATTTTAGAGATATTTGGCAATCTAGGCGTGTGAGGTATCATTGTCCACTAAATTTTGGACGCTGAATCCAATGAGATGGGTCCCGAAATGATTGCCACCTGAATTGATTAAAAGAAGTCTCCATACCCCTGGACCGAGGAATAACCTACCCCTGTGAAGAATTTGCATCGTTTTTTGTATGCACTGACTTGTTCCCAACTAGACCCAATTAGTTTATCAGTCAAACATATGGTAAATGGCAAGGAACTTTATGGACAGAAACGAAGTAACCAATTTGTACAGAAAACTTATGATTATGATTTTTACTCGGTGAGTCAAAACTGTTGTCTGGAAACCATCCGAAAAACAACGTGGCAGTGGGTCAAGGTCGAGATAAGACTGATCAAACGCTGATTGGTTTATGTTAGTACTGCTATCAGTGTTTGTCCACCACACTACAAACAGTGAACTCCATCTTTTTTCATCAGTTTCATCTAGGGTTCATCTAAGGTGTGAACCAGCCCTGGTTCTGGACTGAGTGAGGAAGGTAGCACGCTGGGTCATTTTTATAGAGCGATAGAGTATGGAGGGGATGCCCCTCCCGCCCACTCATTGCCTACTACCATACTAACCCCATGCTTACTACCATAAAAAAATTACGGACGATCGACAGATTCAGAAGCACTGAGGGGAAAAAAGGCAATTTTCTCGGTGGATTCGTGCCAACCAGGATCGAGTTTTCGGAATCGGTTATTTACATTTTATTCCGGTTAATATAAATTTGTTCTCTACTGTTCTAAACAAAAAATGTTTTCCTCGCGGTCAAATTGATCAATTAATCGTGTTCTTTCTGTTTCCTAACCAAATATATCCTACCGAGACCAGAAAAAAAGTTACTTTTCTCAGTTCGTTTTGCCGCATCGATTGCTGCAGACCGAAGGAGTTTGGTATCATTAAACTTACGAAGGGCATTTTAGATATAAGTATGTATTTTTCCAGACACGAATTAGACAATGAAGTAAATAAATAAATTTTCAACTTTTTATGCGTTCCATCAAGAGCGAGATATCCCTGGTACGATGAACAATAGTTTTCTTTCTTTCACTTCTTTTTCGGCGTGGGATATTAATATACTTTGTGAAAACTTGGCATTGGGGCACAAATTGTCCATCATGATTTCCGTTCCGATCTCCATAACTTGTCATCCAATTTTATAGTAGCAGTTATCGGTTCGAAATGGCGTGTAGTCCGTCCGACGGTCTTGAACTTATTAGGATATAGGAACTTATTATTCACAGCTCGGACTCATCCGTTTGACTTTACCCGGTATTACGGGGACTTTGATATTACCTGACCTTAAAATGTGCAATCGTTCTCACAGTCCATCAAAAGGTCGCTTGTAGTTGTGCCACAACCGCTATGCGCTTTGGGGCATGTTTGAATCCGCTTGATGATATTCCGATCGCCAAATCCCACGCGCGAAAAGCGAGCCGCTCGTACTTCCTCTGCTTTTATCCGACCAGTAGGGTTTTTTTTTAATCCGCTGTGCCAGCGAGTTATCAATCACTGACCTGTCGCCATCCCCCAACTTTCATCACCAACCCGACGCTAATCTCGCGTCTCTCTCACGATGACAGACCTTCTGTCACCCACGTGTGAGCCTAACACGACCCGAAAAATTGGTTCTCAGCTTCAAAGAGACGATTGGAAAACTTGCGCCCTCGCCGGTAGAAGATATTGGCGAGCACCTATATCGAAATCATCTTCAAATCACCTCTTAACAGAAGGAATGAACCTCCTTCATCCCAATCATAGTTTCGCATCACCTATGATCGACATAGCGATCAATCAAACCCCAAGCCTCCTGATGAGAGCTCACGCCGAGGATGCAGGCTATTTTGGTGGTAGCTTGCCGAGTCATCAGAGACCTGATTGTGATGTCGAGTGCGTCATCCTGGCATCGGATTCTGGTATCCCGTTGTATACCTTGAGAAGGGTTAGTTGCTCTATCGAATGTAAAGCTCTTTGGCCCCAGCCAACGAGTGAACGATCTCTCTGCAATGTCCAAGATGTCTTCAATTTCTTCCGCGAATATCCTGTCCTCTTGAAATCGTGTCCCGTCTTGAAGTTTAGATGGACTACGTATGGTCATAGACCTGGCTTCGTCCTGAAGTGGACTCCTCTGAACTCCGTCTCTCCAACTACCATTCAAATAATTCGATTAAGCGGGATGAAGATGGGGTATTAGTTGTTGTCTCCACTCGTCTTCGCTCTATCCCCGTCACTTGAGCAAATTTTTGTCGTGCTCTCTGATCTCTGTCTGATTGTGGGAACCATCTACCTACCTGGCTACTGTCCACTCCCCTAGTCTCCTCTTACGTGCGGCACTTCGAGGACCTGGAATCCATCACTGTCCTGTATCCTGGTTACCATCTTCCTCTCGCTGGGGATTATAATTTACCTGGTGTCCCAGTCTTCTTCCTGGAATGAAGAGTCTCCCTCCTCTCCACCAACGTCAAAAAGGTTATGCTGTCTACGAGGCTCTTCAGCTGCTCAATCTCACACAGTTCAACCACTTTCAAAATTCATTTGGCAATGTCTTGGACCTCTTCTTCTCCTCGCTCTCAGATGTCATGGTTCGAGAAGGTACACCGCTTGTTGTTGAGGACACCACTCATCCCACACTTTATGCCGATATCCTAGTACCCACCACTCAACGTACCATCTGCCCTTCCTGGCGCTTCAAATACTCATTTTTTTCTTTAATAAAATTTTTTTCGCCACGATTTTTCATTGTAATTGGGCTTGTTCCCGTAATTGTTATACAGAAATGAATCTTTCTGTTTGTTTCATTTACCGGGCTATTGTAAATCTACCGGTTCTTTCTTTTATAATGAACGATTTTCTTCTTCTTCTTCTTCCACACAAATGGTGCGACTTACATAAATATTCTCTAGAAGTTTATCGGCTGTGCATGAGCACGGGTTCTTGTGCCTTTATGAGTATTTGATATGGAAAATTTACGATTTGATTGATCGCACATCCGAAGAGGCCCCTGCCACTGTGCCCTGCGAGAGGGAAGCAAGCAATATATATATTCCGGAGGGAAAAAAGAGAGATTGAAGAACTTGCGTTCCCTTCGGCCACAAATCATCGTTATTCACTAGACACCAGTTAACCCTAATATTCCGCCGTCTCACGCGAAAGTTCGACTCGGCCTTTTTCTTCTCAGCGCATGTCGACCGGTCCTGCTTTTATCACGACGTTCCAGGCATGAGAGCACGAATGATGATGGCTTCTATTTTTTACTACCTACTTGATATTTCTTTGGGCGTATTTTCAGTGGAGTTGAATCAATTACGAGGAGGTAAATATGGGGAGAGAGAAATCACTTTTGTTGCATACAAATGGCCCCTTCTTTCGCCGCCACCCAACCGCAATAAACTTGAGTCCGTTGACATTATTTCACTTTGGGCCCTCGAGTTTTCATTTTGGACCGCTGCCACCCTCCTATTCGGCCACCTTGGTTTTGCGGGTCCGATAATACGATGGGAACGGGAACCGAAAGTTAGATTTGGTCCCTACTAATACCAATAAACATTTTGTTGTAGTCGGTCGTACCTAGTATTTTGGAAAAGAACGCTGCGAATTATTATGTTGATGTATCAACTGCATCATTCATCTAGGTCTTTATAGGTTCTTGAACAAAAAAAAAAAAAAAATTTCTAACTTTGTAAAACTATTTAAAGTACACTTATTCACTTACAACCAGCCTCCATTCAAAAGCAAATTGGCTGAAAATGAGTTTAAACCAACTTGGGCTCGAACAAAGTCCATTGAAACGTGCTCAATTTCGGGTTCTCGGGTCATTTCAAAGGTTTTCCGCCCGGATGGTCGATGGACGTTTCGGCTTTTGAGTTGAAGCACTTTGAAACGTAAAAGTATCAAGTTCGCAGAGATTTTTTGGTATACGGGTATACGGATGTGAGGTCTTCCGGTATAGTTTGCCTTCGTTTGTTTATTTGGGCGTTTGTTTTTGCTATGTTTGGTCAAATACACGGTAAATTCCCCTGGTACCCTCGTTCGCACTATAGAAAACGGATGAAATGACGCATTCCAACAACTTGTACCTAATCATTTGGGGGATTTTTTGGAGTGTGGAAAGAGGATCCTAGGTGAGCTAGGATTTGGACGAGCTGAATGTCGAGTATCATAGGTATATTATATTCTTTATTATCAAATCATTAAATATTTATTGAATTTTGAGATATACAGAATGTAGGCTCAAAATAATTTCTGAACTGAATCATGCTTGTGTTGTGTAGTTGATTCGAGTTAGCACATGATGAGGATTTGAGAAGCGCCCCTCCCCTAGAGCGTCGTTTTGGGGATTCCCGGGTAATCTCCGGCATGACATCCTACCTTAGCGTGTGGATAGAGGAAGAAAAGAGGATGAGAAAACGAAAGGAAGGAAACAACGAGCTATAAACCTCTGTCTTGTCGATAGTTGCCGCTAGTCTGATCCCCAAAAACGTGAACGCGAGTTTTATGTTGTCTTTCCCTTTCTTCTCCCACGGGCGTGTGGCTAGCGGTCAACCGAATAGATTTATGTGTCGTTTGTCCAAACGAGGAGTTCGCTGTCCGAGTCGTTTGTCCAATCGAGTTGCTCTCGAAACAATATCATTCGAGTCGTTTGTTGAAATGCTTTTTTTCTGTCCCATTTGTCCGAACGGCCGTTGGGTCGTGAATCGCGCTTTCCCATGTATTATAACCTCGTCAATGTGATAGCTTGTGATCTCTCATTTGTTGTGCTCACCACTGGGACGGTTATTTTTTGAAAAGTGGAGGTATGCCCCGATAGACGGTGCGGTTTTCATACGAACCGCGTGAGATCTTGTCATTTCCAGGCCTCTTCATATTCATAAGTACTACAGATACGTTTTCTGCTCGAGCTCAGTGGAACTGTTCGCGTTCTCCTACGTGGTTACTCCACCGTTGAAAAGGGCAAGTCGGGTGAAGATTTTCGAGGTGGTTATCGGGTACAGCCCACGTGTGATTGACAGCGGTAGCTTTTACTCGTCAGAGTAGCGCCCCAACTTGCCTTCGGCTACGTTGTTTCCACTAGGATCCTCAAAGAACGTTCATATCCCTCGCACTTGGCTCTTGTTTCCCAGCAGTGTCAGCCCTCCAGGGCTCCCGGGGTATTCTCCGCCTTTTCTGGCCCATCCACGTGAACTCCTGCAGTAGCTATGTAACGTTGTGGAAAATTTTCAGAAAGGAATGTACTCCCTCAACCAGCACAGTGTCAAGAACTCCAGACGAGAGGACGTCTTTGTTCAAAAATGGCATGCTTCCATTCCATTTCCAAGCATTGTAGTATTTTTATGTATAATGTAGGTCTCTAGAGTTAGTGGAAAAAACAATTATTTGATACCCTTTTTGGCCCATAAGTAATCTCCAACAGTGCACCTATCTTAAGCGATTCAGTGTTTAAAATTTACTAATCCTTTAGATTCGCATGAAGGTCTTCCACAGTGGTGGACCTTGCTCGTAAGAGATTTAGTTTCCCAGGAGCCCAATCGATTCGAAACCAGTTCATACTCATTTTAACCCATTCACTCTTCGATTAAATTTGGAAAAATGAAAATGAAACCGTATTTTTCTCAAAACCGATTACGAAATCATTCTTTCTCGCCTATTGGTCCCAATGGTTATCATAATGGTCAGACACGTGCAAAGTTTTGCGCATAGACTCCAAAATCGACGAAAATCAACCGTTTTTGGAAGCCCTCCAAAAACGACTATTTGGACTGTTTAATTCAACGATCACAATAGATACGTTCAAATATTCATCTGATTGATTATAATTTTTCGTTAGGCGTATTAGTCTCCTGACTAAACAACTTGGAAGACGCAGCTATTAAACCAACCCAAACGAAACTTCTCTCAACGTCATAATGAATAGTTTATCTTGCGATTTAACTGATTTCTAACTTCTACGCAGTAACGTATACGGGTTTATGTTTGTTTTTTCTCAGCCCTAACCCGTATCTGTTGTTTACGATATTTTTTACCGTGAAGGGAATCGGGCTTGTTTTATCGAGGGATTAACTTGGGCCTCCCTAATACCCTCAAGCTCAAGCTGTTTTTGTGTGGGCAAGTTAACTCCCAACTTTATGCTACCTGGATGGTGAAAGTTCCCATTGAAACAGAACCATCCAAGTTGAATGAATGGGTGTGTCAGAAGCAATAGAAGGCTGCATAGACTGTGGAATAAAATAAAACGTGGAATGACAGCGGAATCAAGCGATTTTGGAGAAGGGTGAATCTGTCTGTTGCTTAGTTCATGATCAACGATGATTCTCTCCAAATACTCGTTATATGGGCCCATTTGTCTCTGAACGAAGCATTTGTACGGATTTTAGTAAAGTGAAATCCAACGGATATTTGGCTAATTTGTATTTAAGTCAGACGGCTTACATACTTCCTAAACTTCATCCCTCCGATTCGGTTTCGGGACAATTAGGATAAGGTCACTCTTGATTAATTACCACCGTTCCTTTGTTTTCGGCGGTCGTTTCACGTAGTATGCAATAATCTGAGTACCGTAATCGACTGTTTGCCCAGCTGTAAAATTTCCAGCGGATTTTAAAACATAAGTTTTACATTTGAGACTGCGTGGTCTTTGAGTGTTCATTTTTGAAATGAGGAAAGGTGCTCGAATAACATAATTTCCACTAGCTTTTTGTTTTTCAGAACCACCTAAACAACGGTGGTCTCTGCCTGGCTGCTTGTCGTCCTTTCTGTCTGTGGATATTCCCATATTTCCTTGCCATATTGATAACTTACACAATTGTGTTCCGCAACCAAATTTTCAAGAATGCTGCGGGTTGAGCTCTGGATAGTCGCCTAATGGTTACATGTCGATACAATTAACGGTACTCTCCATCCATGTGCTACCGTAATTATTTGGTTACCGCCTTCTCCATTGCGTTTAGCGTGATTATAGTAGGTTCAATGGTTCAGAACTAACGTCTGCTACCTAGTGTTTTTTATTCCTCACGTACTGGAGAAAATACGGAAAAGTTACAGGGAGTGAGGTAATATCTCCGTGTTTATTCAGCGCGTAATCACGCCAGCCTTCTTCAAAAACAGGCCAGCTTCACTTCATCAAAGCACGGAACCAGTGACCGCTGGGAGGTGAAGCGTGGGATGACCGAGAAATTGACAATTATCGACACTCGATACAAAGAACAAAGGTTGGACGTGGAAACTTCGTCCCGTACATCACAAGTCGCCCTTCAACTTTTTTCACAGTAGAGCGGGACAAGGCCCGGCCACCTGTTACCTTTGAGCCCTCCGGAAACCGCTGACTCAATAACATCATCGGACCGAAAGCTAAAAGGCTCGGGAGCCGGATATTGAGATGAAGCTGGAGCATTGACGAAAACGCGTTGGAAAACTTTCACAAAGCCGGTACACTTTTCGTAACTTGTGCGCTCACACATCCCTCAACCAGCTTTAAACACCTTTGTATCTACAGCCGAGGTCAACGCTTTTAAGAGAGCTTAAGGCTCACCCTGTTGTTGTCAGCCTGATGAAACAGTTGTTTACGAACAAAATAAATGGTCGTTTTCGCTTTAGAACACCCCCGTCGTGGTGGTTTATCTCACAACACCAAAACCCTCATAACTTACTCTTCCTCGACCACCGCGAACCCCGCTCCGTGAGCCAGGAACGTACTCAATGGCAGCCAACGCCGCTAACTCATGAAGTTATTATGACCGGGTAGAACTAGATTATGTGCGTAATCACGCCTTCGTCGCCATGACCCCTTCCATTAGGATTCGGGCGATAACCTTGCTGAATCTCCCTAAGCCCTTTAATAAGGAAAAAAAAAAAAAAAACGGTTCCAACTCTTTTACAGGGGCTCGTTACTCGAACCAGCTGTATTGAGACTCATTTCAATGGATTCAGCATTCAAAATATAGCTGAAAATGATACCCCAGACGCCAGAAATCTCGAAAACCTACCTTCAAAATTGGTATATATATACCCATTTTGACATATTACCTCTTTTGGTGGATACCAATCGCTCCGGGACCCGTCTCGTTGGAGTAAGCGTCCAAAATTTAGTGGAAAATGATACCCCACACACCTAGATCACCGAAAATCTCGAAAAGCCATTTTTCAAAATGCACATTTTGATCCCTACCTAAATCTGATTAAATCGATTTCGTCGGTCACCTCATCATCAGTTACTAACATGAACTTAACGTCATTTTCAACCACACTGCATCGTTTGGTAATTTTTAGTGGATTTTATGAGGAAAATCGAACTTATGGTTGCCGCGTGTTCTTGTAACGTTATACCACGTTGCTCCTCCATGATATTTTTTAAAATTTTCTACTTCAATGATTCGAATTCCGCTGAGGCAGATAGCGAAAGGTCTCCAGAGGCAGAAATTTTATTGTTATTCGTTCCTGCGAGTGGCTTTGGGAGCTTTTTTCATCCTAGTGAATTCATTTTTACTCACGTTTTGTTGGATTCAAAGGATAGTTTTAGAACGCGATCCGGTTTTCAAAGCCTTCCTCGGATCGAACGGGTTTTGCGAATCATTTTTTTTTTTGTTGTTGGTTCATGCTTTTGACGTGTCGTGATCAAACGTCGCACCGCTACCTAGTTGATTATTGGACTCATTGACGATAAATCAACGTCACACTCGTGCGGGGCCGCTTTGACTGAACGACCTCGGGTGACGAGCTCAGTCAATCCTGAGGATGCACTCGGGCACACATCGTTCAAAGGACGAACTGATTAGGCTCCAGGCCAATCACCTCGGCGGCTGGTTAGTAGAGTAAAGAGGGACCTCGCAAGACATCATCACGGCACTGAGTGGTGTCAAAAACTGATGTAGTAGTGGGTTGATTGCATACGTCGATAAAGACCCAACAGTCTGAACTGAAGGTGCGGAAATGATTACCTATGACGTATTTTCAGAATACATACAAACGTGATGTTTGGAGGAATTTGCACTGCTAATATAGTTAACATTTGACACTGGTAAATATATTCATTTCACAAACGATGTTGAACATTTAATAAATCATTGACGTCCTTGGTGAACTAGTTCTTATAAAAGGGCAGCGCGATTATCTTCCGCCTTGTATTCGAACAGAAGATACTATCGGTCGGAGGAGGCGAATCTCTTCTCGATAGGTTTCGCAATAATGCCCATTGTTCTTCCAAACGACGAGTTACGTTCTCTGGAATAAATTATTTTATAATGGTCGTCGGGTCCGAAGTAAGAACGCTGCAAATTCATTCACAGGGGTTGGTTATTCCTCGGACCAGGAGCATAGAGAAAATTAGGAAAAAAGTGAGTGCGGAGTATCCCGGGTTCATTTCAATCGATTCGGCGTCCAAAGTTAGTTGAAAATGACATTTGCAGCGTTTTTAATTGATTATTCCGTGAATGAGGCTGGGCGTTTCAACGTGTCTATATCAAAATAAGCAAATGTCTGTCCGACGTCCACGCTGGTAACAGATAATAGTAGTAGAAAAGTTTCTAAAAATCAGAAATTTCGGTCGGGGACCGTTTTCGCCTTTAGTTGGTCTTAATTGAGTTCCTGCATGAAAATATAGGTTGTTTATTCATGGAAAAACTAACCTAACACGGATGTGCTTGGAAATGCGAGTGTTCTTGATGTTAAAAAATCTGCAAATTCTTACACACGGGTTGGTTATTCCTCGAACGGGGGAAACAGTGGGTGTGGCGGGTCCCAGACCCATTCCAATCGATTCAGGGTCCAAAATTTAATGGAATATGGTACCCCACACGCCTAGGCACCAGAAATCCTGACACATACAAAATGGGTGGGTACATACCCATTTTGACCCATAACTTCTTCCAGTGGGTGCCAATTGTTCTGAGGTCCATTTTATTGGATTCAGCGTCCAAAATTTAGTGGAAATTGACACCCCATTCGCCTAAATCACCCAAAATCTCGAAAATCCATTTTTCAAAAAACCCCTACCCCCTCCAAATTTGGTCTGATCGGGCTGAAAAGTTTCGAGGACCCATCTCAGCTGGGAACAGACCCCTGACCCAAATTTCAGATTTTTAGAAAATTTTCTACTACCAAAAACGGCGTGGACAATGGACGGCGGACGGCGGACGGACATTGACCTTTTTTGATCAGGACATCATGAAACGTCCAGAAAAAAATTTTGAGCCGAATCGGAGAGGTTGACCATTATCATGAAAACATAGGTTGATTATTCAAGGAATAACTGGCATAAAAAATATATCATGAAGGATTTTCAAATAACCACCAACGTACAGCTAAAATACCGTAGTACCACCTTCATTTGTGAATGGATTATATTTACTTTCAGATGTTTAATATTGGGAAATGATAAATTTGATTTGATGAAATGATCTAATCTATTCATAAATACAATACACACGTCTTCTCATACGCAATATTCGCTCATCGGAGTATGGCAAGAGACAACTTAATTTTGCCTCCTCTGCTCCCGCTCAATCATGTTAATGCGCTCAAGTCGATCGTGGAAACATATTTTACGACCGCATGATTTTCCAGTGTATGTCCATATGAGTGACAACCAGCTCAATACATAATGCGAAAAACGCTAATGAATAGTCAAGCTTTGTTGTCATTTCGAGCTCTTTCGGATTTGCTGTGCCTGACTGATGCTTCCACCATTATCTCCACCGTATCCTGATGTTCTGATTAGGAACTCTCAACTGAGAAGCAAATATTGCCCAAGCTCGCTAAATGGCGCGGTACTTTGTTCAACCGTTATTCATTCAAATATTGATCTACGCCGCTATGTGTGGGAAACCACTCGTTGGGAACAAATGCGCTCGAGGGGTTTTAAATGCTCTTAATCTATGACCGGGCCCTTTGACGTGTTTTTCTCAGAATACTTACTGTATTTATGTACACTAGTGTAGGTGGAACGGGCATCTTGCCAAGCGCAAACGTTTTGTGCTCCGTTGGCATACAATAATTTTGATCTCAAGGATAGCACCCTTTGCGGTAACCTTTTGAAATATATGACCGTGACTCAATGGTGATGGCGCACGATCGTAGTAACTATAATATGAAGAATACGGAAATGGAAAATAAACGAGAACTCTCAAATTTCCAGTTGAGGCGAGCTAAGCCCGTAGTATTATAACTTCGGTTCAAAACATTCTAACTTTGAGAACACACACGTTGAAGAAGAAAAGAACGTGACTGCCTGAACTTTCTTTGGGTCTTTATTTCCTGCCAACCTTTGAAATCTCCATTCAATAATACGCAATCATGTGATATTAGTAGGTATTAGTTAGAACGTTCTGACGGGTGTCTCCGAGTCAATCTTTACCATCAACATAAATGAACGGAAACAATGTGTTCCACATTCAGAGAGGAACGACTGGTAACGATTTCAAGAATAGCTCTCAATGAGCAATGCTCCCCTTTCTTCAAGCGCTGATTATATATTATCATTTCGTAAGTCAATCTTCGAGTTTACAATCGTCAACTACATTAGTATTATCGTTGATAAGCTTACCTATGTTCTTATGCTTACATAACCCCTCCCTATCAAACAAGGAGATGGTGAAAAAACGCTGCAAATTCTTTCTCAGGGGTTGGTTATCAGTGTCCAAGATTTAGTGTAAAATGATACCCCACACGCCGATGTACCAAAAATCTTGAAAAGACACATTCGAAATAGGTAGATAGGTACCAATTTTGACCCACAACCTCTTCCAATAGGCGCCAATCGTCACGTTGGATTCAGCATCCAACATTTAGTCGAAAATAATACCTCATACGTCTAGATTTCCAAAAATCTTGAAAACATGATTTTTAGAACATTTTCTACTACCCAAGTCGGCGTAGACGGCGGACGGACATTTGCTTATTTTGACCTCTCTGACATATCTAGACACCTAGAGACGTCCAGGAATAATTTTTGAGCCGAATCGGAGAGATTGACTGTTTGCATGAAAACATTGGTTGATTATTCCATGGAATAACCAACCAAAAAATAGATGCAGTCCCGACAGTGTGTGATTACGTTCATACTCGTAAAAGGAATGGTTTGAACGACAATCCGTTATTGTAGACGTGAATAACAACCAAAAAACACCATAAATAGTCAAGAGTGGTGGATCATTATGTTCCCGAACAAAAGAAAATAATATTACTTCCGGATTTATGGTCGCACATGAATTAAATTGTGTGACATTTTCTCAGTGAAATCACTACTTCCTTTTTTTAAATTTTTTATGCATTATGTATACGATAACAGCGAGTGACCCCCTTCAAATCACTGAGAAATTGCGTTTGGGTGAAGCACCTCATTGAGCCCAATTGAAAAAGTGCCTCTAATTCCTTGATTGCTTCGCCGCAGAATTTGGTGTAACGACGCCCCTGGGAAATCATTCTCTAATTTCGGTTGGAATAGTGTTTTTAATCAACTCTATTTCAAACACCCTACTTCGTTACACTTGGTGGAGGGAGGGGTGGGGAGGCTTGGTGGTGGTTACCACTCAACAAACAGCTGAGATTGAACGGTGTCTTTACAGTACATACACAGACGGGTAAAATCCGAAAATCGTCAGGGAGTGCGAAAGTGCCTGTAAAATCCTGCTTGATTCTTGAGTGATACCCGTTCTCTATTCTGGACCTTGGACTCAAAAAAGGAATGACAAATAAAATCTAACGTCATAAAAAGTTTCAAATTTTTGCCATGAATGTTTTAGCAGTTGACTTTATGTAACGCTGCTAAAATCATCGGAAATGCGAGAATTCATATTCAAGAGGCATGCTTGGGTCGCTTGTTGTTTTTGTCTCTCATTAACTTACTGTCTGAAAATACGTCTAAACCTAGTAAAGTCATCCTCAGCCACCCTGACGATTCTGACATTCGAAATTACACAACCTGAACCATTCGAATTGCGTAAAAAACCTCAAGTGGAATTTTATTCCACTCTATCCATGAATTAAGCTTGTCTGATAGTTCCCCTCGAAAAACCTTTCTAGTTCACTTGTGAACCATAATTAACATTTAAAAAAATATTTTCATGTAGTTTTCCAAGCGCTTGCAAATATTTTTCCGGTAATCTGACCGTTTGTGCCGCGCTTGCCTAAGAACCAACTCCGAAATATATTTCTTTTCTCGGCGAGACAGCAGTACGCAGCTTTTCTAATCTCCGTCGAGAGAAAATCATTACCGAGATACACCGAGAAGGAACGCGCCGAGAGATAAGAGTGAGAGAGACCGAGATGACAAATGGTCTACGATGGCCTATTCATTCCGAATGTTCCCAATGTGCCTGCTTGGTGAAAACCATCGAGGGAGTGCTACTGGGGGTGTTATTCCGCCTAATGTCTCCAATAAGAAAACTTGAAATTATTATCACTTGTCTTATCGACTTTGCGAGCCTTGAGGAGATACTCGCAAATGCGGGGGTTAAAAAAAGGTATACAAAAATATTTATTGTTAAGGGTTCTCAAGGAAAAACTAACTTTCAGCTATAACTCTCCAAAACACATTTGAGAAATTCAAACAATTTTTTGAAGCCTGGTGTTTGAAATTTCAGAGGAAAGAGCCACTGGATACTGCTAGTTGCTGGCTTAGGCCCACCAATTGGCGTAATATGTGGTCATTATCCCACCGTGATGTCTGGACTTTATTGGCCTCGATCCAGAAGCATTGGCAATCACTGATAGGATCGAGACGTTTCGACTTCCCAGGGTGAGGAGTTGAAGTATCGGAAGACGCCGTAGACAACAGCGCGAAGTACAACAGCTCTTCAGCTCGGGCTATTGCACTATTATATGTAGATGAGCCCTTGGGAACATCTCTTGAGAGAGGTAAAGGAAAAGCGAGGATTGCAGACCAATTTGCTGCGTGTTGGAGACTGATGAGCTTTGTTGATGGAAAGTGCGGGGGTACTTAGGTAAATACGGGAGTAGAGCTCGGATGGGATCTGTTGAATGGTTTGTTATCATAATCCTGGTCGCTCTGCCAGGAGCTCTCATTATTGGAGGACACAGACGTGTGGTCTCAGCTCTAGAAACAGCGGTCGTATGCTTGTATTGTGCCGGACATATCGACTAATTTGATTGGCCAGGAGGGGAGATAACTTTGGTATGAGGCATCTATTTACTAATGATCCCATCATCATAATCAATAGGAGACCGAGGATCTAATGGAATGAGATAACATTATAGAAGCAGGAGCCCCAGCAGGGTGTAGTCAAAAGGGAAGCTCGGCTCAGGGTTACATAAGTAATAGACCGAGTTGCAGGAAGGAAAAGAGTGTATGGATGACGTCACGGAGTAAGAAGCTCCCCAAAAGGGCGGTATAATGTGTCCTGATTATACAGGACGCCGACAGCAGACACCGGGTAGCCAGGCTTGTCTTGGGAAAAGGTGAAAAGCCCATCCTTTAGCTCAGATAGAGATGGATGGTTTTCAATTAAACATTAAACCTCAACCATTTCTTTGGGTCTGCCACATTACTTCTTACGTTCCATAACCAGCCTCGATCTTTCTAGTACATTAAACTTTCATTCGTCTTCATTACGCCCTTCCGGCAGCGGGCACTGTACATTATGTTTACACTTGGGTGAATTAGAGAAGATTAAATATGCGTGGGTGATCGAAGCAGCCACAGAATCGAGGTTTTCTTCTACGAAAGGCTAGTCATCTGTGAAGATACTGCTTTAGGGGCCGGCGGACAAATGAAAACGGGGGTTTTCTAATTTAATTCAATAATTTGGGATTTTTCACCTCTTCCCCTGACACATTTTCAACGCTTCATTAGGCCAGTTATAGATGCTCTTCTGGGGAGGTGGCGGACTACGATAAGGAGTATGAATGGAGAATTGAACGAGGGACTCGGGGTAAGAAAGTCAGGGTCGTGTTGGCAATAGGGAGAGCGGGGTCATTCCTACTGGGGCCTCGGGGGAGGGTAGGGGGGATAAATTGAACCTACTCGTGCCGAGAAAAAAATATTTCTTCTGTCGTTTCATCTATTGGAGGACATTCGACCAGAAAAAAAACTATAAGGCTCATCAAAACGAATTTTACTTTGATGATGAAATTCCTGATAAAATTGTATTCACATTAGACCACCACCGCCACTTGACTTTCGTGCCATCTGGTGAGAGTCCCTGAAGGACAAAACCCCTGTTGACTCCTGCGATTAAGGAATTTTGGGGTTTTCAAGGACTAGCACGCTTTCAGGATAACACTTTCATCTAAATGACTGATTCAGATTGCATAAGCTGCATTCCCACATACTTTCTGAACAATGTGGAGGTTGAACTAGCTGGAGTACCATTTTTCTCATCCATTCGGGCGCTCGTTCGTTTGAGATTGATTTCCCAAACCCAACCACTCCATCCACACACAGTTAGTTTGCTCTGGTTTTAGCACAACTGCAAATTGTGATACATTCTTATCACGAACTCACGCTGAGAGTGTATTAAATCGCCGAGTAAATTGATACTATTGTTTTTAAGCTATGGCTCAATTCAAAATAGACAGATACAGTTAACTACGTATACCCGATGGGGCGTGCGGTTGTGTTCACGTCGTAAATATTGATATTCAAGGAACGCACATACAACTGAACTGTAGCTCGACAGGTGGATCTCTCCACGAACAGTTTCGTATAAAAAGTACAAATCCAACATTTGACGGGATCTCAACTCGACTGCAGTTTTGGTTAGTTATTTTTTGAATAATCAACCTATGTTTTAATGCAAAAAGTCAATGTCTTCGATTCGGCCCAAAAAATTTTTCTAGACGTTTCATGGTGCCTACATCAAAATAAGCAAATGTCCGTCCGCCGTCCACTGTGCACACCAATTTTGGTAGTAGGCAATTTTCTACAAATCTGAACTTTGGGTCCTCTTTCTGGCTGTAGTAAGTCCTCAAAATTTTCAGTCCGATCGAACCGAAATAGGGGGGGGGGGGGGGGTCAAAATGTGTACCCCACATGTGGTGTGTGGGGTGTCATTTTCCACTAAATTATGGACGCTGAATTCAATGAGACGGGCCCCGGGACGATTGTGTGTGTGTGGTGGGGGGGGGGGGGGGTTGCTAGACACGTGGAACTTCTGATGCCTCGGAAGTCGACGTTGGACACAAACTGTCGATTATCTAAAGGTTCTAGGCGGCAGATGTACAGCAAATTGGTTCACCTCGACCCAGGGAACCCCTCTCTTAAATGCGACGTACCGAAGAATTCCCTGCTGGACCCGCTCAATCATGCGCTTCCACAACTCGTAGAAGGGGGACCAGACCACCGACGTTATGAGAAAACCAGAGATTTGTAGAGAGAGCAACGATGGGGCTGGTGGAGGTGAACTCGCACTGAGACCTCCCGAGAGGTAGTCCGACGTCCACCCAAAGAAGGAACCGTGGACTCAATGTCTGCCCAGTTTGATTGAGGAGTTGGATAATATTGAGCTAGAGTAGGTCAAACGTCTTGCTGATATCAGTCGATTGTCAAGTCCATGGCCGCTGTCCTTGAAAACCCAAAAATCCACATGCCGGATTGGACACGTTGTTTTTTTAATGAGTCTGCACAAGCCTGGTTTATGATTTGGTCTGGCTAACTAGGTAGGGTACCTTCTCAAACATTGTACAACACTTGATTTTCACATATACCTGCTGCTTGTTTTCAAGTTGCTTTAGTAAAACAACGTGGCTATCCGTTCGTTTTTGTAGTGATGTTTCAACTCCTCGGAAGTCATTCAGTCTGGGATCAAAGTTCATTATGCAGATGAAGTATTTTTGTGACTCAATCTACATTTTCGAACCGTACCGTCAAGAATTATTCGTTAGAATGCCCCAAGCGGTTCTGTCGTTTTAAGAAATACGCGGCATCACTGCCAATCACATTAAAAAATGCTATATGCGCCTGAAATGATATTCACGTTGCTCCGGATGCCTTATTCATTTTTACAGGAGAATCATTTCACAAAAGTTCTCAAAAAAAAAAAAAAAACTCCCAGTTCAACACGTATGACGCCACGGCCGCATTAACCGATTTGAGACCTCATGAATTACATTTAAATTCATTACCCTTCTATCGACTCACGGATCGTTTTATTATTTCCCGCAGGAACCTCGGAATGTTTTTCCAAAATGTAGAAAATGTCCTTCGACCCGTTCTGTTTTCATCTAAAGGAATGCGGTGGGCGCCTCCACTAGGTATTTCTTCCTCCACCCTCGCACAACTCCACGCCAATTAGGCGATAAATGGATATTTATCGCATTTCATTTATTTTTCAAATACTCAGTCCATTGGGTCCTATTCAACTCAAAAAAGGCAAAATGTCAACCAATATTGGCTAAAATAGATGGTAGATTACTCCTGTGTTGAACCCGAGGGCACACAGTTTTTGGTTCGGTGTTTTTGTAATTACACGCCTTTTGGTTAGTTATTTATTAAATAACCAGCCTACGTTATTTAATAATTCCTACAAAAAGTCGATCTCTCCAATTTGGCCCAAAATTTTTCTGGACGTTTCAAGGTGTATAGATCAAAATTAGCCAATGTTCGTCCACCGTACGCATCCGCCGTCCACGCCGATTTTGGTAGTAGGAAATTTTCTAAAAATCTGAAATTTCGGTAAGACGTCTGCTCCCGGTTCCGTACCTGTTTTGATAGTGTGTTTTCGAGATTTCTGGTACCTAGGCGTGTGGGGTATCATTTTCAACTAAATTTTGGACCCCGAATCGATTGGATTGAGTCACCATGCGCCTGTTCCAAGGAATAACCAACCCCTGTGAATGAATTTGCAGCTTTTTGTTCTATGTATAAGCGTAGACAAATAATTTCGAGCATAGACTATTCAGGCTGCAGCTTGTGTTTAACGGAGTTTCAGCCAGATTGCTAAACGTAATAGGGCTCATAGCCTTGAATGAGCGGCTATCTGTTTGAAATGTTCAAATCACGGCTATAGCAGAATAGTAGATCCAATGTGATTTTAGTGGAAGACAGCGGCGATCACTCACACTTTCGGCCCCCAAACCCTCATATCTCCTCTTCATTTTCAAAATTATGGATTTTATTTGAAAGAATTTTGCCCACTTTTTTGTAATTTATTTAATTTGAGGGATGATTGATACCCGGCCAATCGGCACACCCGTACCCAGGTGGTATCAGGTCACGATTTCCCCTTCGACCTAACACATTGCTCCTGAAAGAAAAACCGTTGATGACAATTTAATAACATTTTTTCTGAACTATAGTTTACTGGAAATTGGTTTGAGTGTCAATGAGCAAATATAAAACAATCGTGTGCCCAGAATGACGTGCTTCGTTACCAAACTCATGAAAATCGGACGACTACGGGGTAGAATGTCGCGAGAGAGATACATTTATTTCTAAGAACAACTGTTTTTTCTTAGTTCGCTCCTTCTATTAAGTTCTCCGTGTTTCCACTGAAAACGAATTCGATTTTCCAGTAATCGGATTCTTCAATATTTTTCCGTCGGTAACGTTTTTTTCCTCTAACGTTCCTCGAAAAGCACCCGAAAACCCATCCTTGGTGCTCAATCCTGCCAAGCGTTCCAGTCGCGTTCCTTTTTCGACTGTAAATTATGTGAGCAACTAGAACGTGATCTAATCTTGATTCCGCCACACACCACTTCTCGTGAAAGAAAAATGCTCTCTTTCAACAACAAAACGTGGAATCAAAAGTCTCGATGGAAATGAGAGATTGAAAATTCATAACTCGGGTCAATAGACCCATGGATGCTGATGAAAAAAACCCCTATAGGAATTGGAAATCACGTTTCACGTAAAGTAAACTGAATTCGAATCGTTTTCCAGAAATCAAGCAACGGTACAGTATAATGCTCGTCTGGAGTTTCTTCACCGTAGAACTCAGATCATTGACTCTCAAAAATCAATATTTTCTGTATTTGTCTGCAATCGTTGTGTTACTTTTGCCACAAAAAATGGCTACAGGGTCATTTTTGGTTGGTTATTCTTCGAATAATCAACCTATGTTTTCATGATAATGGTCAACCTCTCCGATTTGGCTCAAAAATTTTTTCTGGACGTTTCATGATGTCCTGATCAAAAAAGGTCGATGTCCGTCCGCCGTACCCCGTACGCCGTACGCCGTCCATCGTCCGCGCCGTTTTTGGTAGTAGAAAATTTTCTAAAAATCTGAAATTTGGGTC
The DNA here is from genome assembly GCA_019603395.1 of Cyrtorhinus lividipennis. Taxonomy (NCBI): domain Eukaryota; kingdom Metazoa; phylum Arthropoda; class Insecta; order Hemiptera; family Miridae; genus Cyrtorhinus; species Cyrtorhinus lividipennis. Next base: position 13,711,227 of record CM034008.1, read on the forward strand.
AGGGGTCTGTTTCCAGCCGAGATGGGTCCTCGAAACTTTTCAGCCCGATCGGACCAAATTTGGAGGGGGTAGGGGTCAAAATGTGTTTTTTGAAAAATGGATTTTCGAGATTTTGGGTGATTTAGGCAAGTGGGGTGTCATTTTCCACTAAATTTTGGACGCTGAATCCAATAAAATGGGTCCCAGAACGATTGGCACCCACTGGAAGAAGTAATGGGTCAAATTGGGTATTTATTACCCATTTTAAATATGTGTTTTCGGATTTCTGCTACCTAGGCGTGTGGGGTATAGTTTTCCACTAAATTTGGGACGCTGAATCCAATAAAATGGGTCCCAGAACGTTTGGCACCCACCGGAAGAAGTTATGGGTCAAAATGGGTATGTATCCACCCATTTTGTATGTGTCAGGATTTCTGGTGCCTAGGCGTGTGGGGTATCATATTCCACTAAATTTTGGACCCTGAATCGATTGGAATGGGTCTGAGACCCGCCACACCCACTGTTTCCCCCATTCGAGGAATAACCAACCCGTGTGTAAGAATTTGCAGATTTTTTTTATTCTTGTTCAGGTCCCATTTGTCAACGTCAGTTGCTGTAAGCGTGTGATTAGCGATACGACCACAAGGAGCGATTCAAGTAGCAATTGATTTCCTGAATGGGCTGAGAAAGCGAAAAATGCAAAAGCATGTAGATTTTTCCCTATGTCGACCGTTGAGTGGCAGTTTAATGCTGAACCATTGGAAGCTGCGAGGCTCTCTCGTACAGTCGAAGCTCTCTGAGTGTCGCCATTCTCCTCTTGTTGTTTGTTCGGGTGACAGTGGATTGGGCTGGAGGTTTTATGAGGTCATTCTCTGTCATGTTAACTGGTCCGTTGTCCGCGCTGGAAATCAATGTGTTAATTGGTCCGAACGTTGAAACAGTGAACTTGTTCGGATACGTTTCGAAACCAGATAGCGACATTGCCTTTTCGGTCAATGTGATAATGATAACATTGAGTTTCCGACCGGCTAATAACCTCTCTCCAATGTTGAACACGAAACCCGAGTTATTTTTCTTTTTCGAATAACGAACGATACTTGCAGTACGTAAGTTATTATTTTCATTCACTCGTATCATTTTCAAAATGTATATCCGTATTTTAATTAATAAAATCCGCCATCGTGCCTCACTACTGTTGGTGTCAAACAGACAAAAATGTTATCTGATGGGAATTCGTCTGAACTACGAGTATATTCAATGTATTTCTCGTCAGTTCTGAGCAGGACAACATTAAAAAAATAATGATAATAACTTAAAAAAAACTATTTTAGAATAATTTGCAACGTTTTAATTTTTTTCCTTTCCCCAGCTTCTGAAGTAAACATTCCTTCAGCTAAATTTTATCTGTAGGGAGCTTCGTGACCACATTTTTCATCCTAAAAATGAGCCGAACTCGAAGGCTTCTCGTGGGTCAATACCACATCCATCATAATGATACATGAGGTAGCAGTTATAAGTCGATCCGTTCGTGGAAGGTTATGTTGAGAAAGATTGTCAGTTGAAACGAAATGATTAGCTGTCAGATTTAAGGTGTGGCGAATTCTTCGGAAAATCCGTGCGTCTCCCAAGAATGAAGGCGACGCTGGACTTGTGATGATTGTATATGTGGTTTCATCGTTACACGGCAGTTCGTGTCTGAACTGTCTCTATGTAATACTCGTAATGAATGTATTCTCTTAAACACAACCATAATATTCTATTCGTACCACTAATAAGGCGCTCTTGTGGCTTCTTCATCGCTCTACTTGCGAATGTTGTAAATGCGGAAAATTGAAATGGCTGCTCAAAACCTGTTGGCTAACTGCACCAGAGACAAGTGTATTCATGAGGTCAGCAGCCAAGTGGAATTTGGTTTTCAAACCAAATTTTTATGGACGCAATCCCCATCAGGCCCCTTGTTACTCCTATAATAGTTTTGGCTGTCGAGGCGTGAATTTTTGTTTTCCATATCAACCCACCTATACACGTGAGCATAATACGAAAAACTGTTTCGGACGAACTTCTTGTTGAAATAGCGCAGGCACATAATTGCAGTACGGCTTTTGTGACTATTGATTAAGAAAAAAAGAACATGAAAAAATAGTCTTCCAGCTATGATATCAACGTGTGTTCCATTTCTCGTAAAAGGCCTCTCCAGAAACGCAGTAATGGCACGCTTGAGATTTCTCGGGGATCACCATAACTAGCCCAAGAGGCTACCATCTGTACTCAAGCGAGCGTGAGGGCGTATTTTGTGTCTTGAAATTGGCTCTTTTTAGGGGAATATCATCCCAACATACTATACCTTCCACTTCTTTTGTCTAAAAAAAGATTGCTGCCCAGTTTCACGAATACTTGCCTGAGTAAACTACGCATCAATTACCCCCTCCGTCATTTCAGGTGGACTGTTTGTTAGTCAGATCCAGTTTCATTCAACCTATACGATCATGTGGCTGCTTTGTGTTTTCAACTTCAATATGACAGGTTTACTCCGTACTCGGAACAGAAACAGATTAACCATTTTGTGGTATAATATCTGCTCGATTTGGATTATCAGTGACTGATGATGATAGATAATCTGATAACTTGTGAGGCTTTTCCCCGCCCTGTTGAAGATTTCATGTGACATTGTTATAACACCTTGCCAACCTCCATTCAGCACACCCGCCTCTGGTTATCCCTCAGGCAGGATTACCGCATTGATGGGCGACTGATGGGCGATCTTCCCGTAGGCAATTCGTGCACTTCAGTCAGTTACCTGGTGGTCCTGGCCATCAACTCCTGGTGTTCAATATAATGTGTCAGTTGTCACGTCATCAGGTCTCGCTCTTGGCGTTTTATACAGTCTGATTGTAAATACCAAATTGAATTGGTACATGGAAAGTAACAACCCGGTTACTTGTGACAGACAATCTCTGTAGCAGTGTTTGTTTAGTGTTGAAACCGTTGCGGAAACGGCAGTGTCGATAAATTACAATAAAAGAATAGGCCGTGTGCTTGACGCGAACCACGATATCTGCTTCATTATATTATCCAGCACGAGGCCTCGAGCGAAACGACGTCTGGTGAACCTGATAACAAACCCGCGTGAGGCAGAAAGATCCCAGACTAAAGCAGAGCCGAGACAACTCGCCGAAAACCGATTTATTGACGGGCTTTAGTCTCTTCTTTTTGTGGTAGGAAAAGAAAGTAACTGGAGCCTAGAGCTCTCCTATTCTCTGACGAAGGGCACCGTCGTCGACAGAACGAAGGCGGGTAAGAAAGTGTGCGCCAAAATGGTTTTCCTTAACTGAGCTCCTCCATCCTTTTCAATTTTCAAGGGATCTAAAACTTTCTTGGACGCATCTGCTGCGTTGTCGCGCTTTTGAAACGCTCAAAGAGGTGAAGAATATCTTGTTATTGACCTAATTGTTTTATTCATGTGATTCCCGCTAATATTCACCCTCAGTACGAGTTACCAATTACGTCTTTCATGAGGCGGTGGGTCACAAGTGTTTCGCCAAATTATCGGTGTTTCTTCACTGAATTTCATACACATGAAATGAACCACTTCTTGTTTACCTATTGATATATGAATATGAATTATACTGGATTTGATAATTGAACAACACTTAGTCACTTGAACGAATTATATTCTTGACTCTCAACATGCTCTAGGACCGCCATAACCAGAAAGACGACGCTCGGCGTCAGTCGAGGAAAATCAAGGAGGCCTCGCAGTGTTGACAACTACTGCGAGGTGAACTTCATTATTTTGATATGACTTGATATGACATTATAAAATAGTATTGCTTGTTGTTTATGTGAGAGTAATATTTCTTCTGTACTTTCTTGAGGTTTCTCTTCTATCACGACAGGTAGATCATATCTCAACGAAGTAAGGATTTAAATTTTTTTAAACACCTGCCCATCTCGAGGGCCTTGTAGGGTGAATTTTTTTTCATCACGCGAGTGAGTTACACTCAGATTTACGAGCTGTTTTTGGATAATTTGACCTTTTATTTTTAAAACCGGTAAAATCGGTAAAACCGATACCATAAATTTACTGGATTTCAATGGAATATCATAAATTTGTTGTTAGTAGCCTAAGGGTATTTACGAAGGAGAAATATGGTAATTTTCGATGGGACGTTGGTTCAGGGTTGGTTATACTGATTACAGCACGCTGTCGAATATCCGGTGGGTCATCTCCAAATAACGTGGGAAAAGTAGGGTTTGTTATCTCTGTATAGATGACTTTAAGCAATAACATAACACTGAGCGTACGAGGCCGTTGGTATTTTGCTGACCACAACGAACAGGGTCTCGTGAAATCGTCAGTTTTCAACGTTCTGGCGAATAGCTTCGGGGTGGAGGTACTTGAAAGCCTGCCGCCGCACGATCGGGTTATCAGATGGTGATTTCCGGTCAGGATCCTCCATCCCGGCGAGCCGTCCGGCAGAGGTCGGCCATTATTGTCTTTCTCCTTCCCAGCACGCTTTTCCACCCCTTCCTGTCAGTGACTGTGACATGAAACTCCTTCCGCCGGTCCTGCCCCGAATCTGAAATTACCATCAGTTCCCGAGTTTCGGCCTTTTCAGATTATGATTGCACTCATTCATTCGTGAACGACGTCACGCCGACCTAAATCCAAAAATGCAGGATTGAAGAATTTTGGTCTGCTGGGGGTTCAATGCAGATTTGTCAAATGGTGGGTCGTTGAAGCAACTCTGCCTGAATCAGGTTCATCAACGATAATACCTTCGTGCCTTTGAGAATTGTACGTAAGCACCTAGCACGTAATCTATAAGATAAATTCAACAAAACCACAAAATAGATGCTCACCTGACAGGAGCGTGGCATGGCTCCTCATATTGGAGATACTAGATGCACTAGACCTTACGAACCGTGCATTGCTTGTCTGGTACCTCTCAGTCCCCCGGATTCTCACTGATCAAGAATCAAACTAATAAGTTCTTTCCATTTTGATTAATATTTCCTGAGATATTTTACATATTTACAACCCTAAAGTCAATTCGCTTAAAAATTCCTTATTTACAACAGCAGGTTGCACTACTAGTGTGCGGCAATCGGTTCAGGAACCATCTTTCGATTCAGCGTTCAAGATGTAGTGTGAAATCAGGGCACGGTACTGCCAAAAAAATTCGAAAATCGAATTTTAAAGGATAGTTTTTTTCGTGTATTGCAGATTATGCAACATTGATAAAAAAAAAAAAGGATCCCCCTCAAAATTAAGCTACTCACGACTGTTCTACGCGGAGAGAGCATTCGTCATTATTCTCAACCCACCGTCGGACATCAAATCAGCCCATCACGGTCCTTTTGATTTATATCGTCCGATTGAAAAGACTGCATGGCTTCAATTCCCTCAGCGCTGAGATTTTCCGCATGATGAGACATTTCTCGTCGGAACTGGATTCAATTACATTGAGGAAAGATTGAAGTGCTGCTTCCGTTCTTCCTTTGAGAAATACATTCGGTGTTGGAAATTATTAATTCATCGTGGACATCGATGTTTTGTATGCAAACTCATTCTTATGAAGGATTTACGATTTATTTCATTGAATATTGGAGATAATGATGGCAGCACTGACCCCACGTAACGTCCAGTCACTATTGCGATTCCAACTTATTCATGCTTTTCAAGGCTCATCTACATGAAATCTCGTGAAATTAAATGTTATAAAATAGTTTGAGAAGTAGACGGGAAAATTTGCAGACCACACAACCGGCACGAAAAGAAACATTACGAAACCTCTACAACGAGGACGAGTTCACTCAATTATACCATCGTATAGCGCAAAGGATAACGTAATTAAAATTTGATGAGCCTAATCGGATAGGACTAAGCCCCTTGGCGTTCTCTCCCGTGACATCTAATCCCCACACACATAACCGCTTTTGAATCTTCCACTACCCCCTCCCTACTGTCTCGTTGCCACTACATCCTGTGAAGGGAAGGACATCCTCTCCACCTCTCCACCAATTCATTTCCCACACTTCTTATCCACGGCCGCTTATTCAGTGGGCAGCCTGATAATAGACAGCGGAGCTTACGATGGGGTAATTAGTACCCCACTCCTCCGGCCGCCATTGTGAGTTTTCCTCCGGCGCTGGTCTGCATTCAAATTGAGTCCAGATGAATTCTCATTGGTGTAGAGGCGCGTTACCACTCCCTCGAAATCTCGTGGAATGAACATTGTAGCGAGTGCTGATTAGACGGGAGTATCTAATTTCTGTATTGTCATTACATCGCGATGGTAAACACTAATAGGAATATCTTTTCCGACTGTTCCTGATCAACACGTGATGGAGAGAATCTTGTCAAGAGAAGAGTTAAAGAAGAGGAAGTGGATCAATTTGATTTCAGAATCCCATAGTGAAGTAGATAATACGACCACCACTACTATTCATTGACCACTGACCGGTGAGTCTAAAACGGCATTCATTATTGTATTCCATACGTGATTTCATACAGTATACACAGTTATTCTGCTCGCACCCATACATACCATTTTAAATTGATAACTATTAACAGTTTGCTCTAATTTATACTACTCACTTATATTTATATCAGGGAAAGATTGGTGACACCACGTATTTCAAAATGCAAATTTTCGTAAATTTTTTGACGTCATTATTTAGCGTTCTAGAATCAGAAGAATTCTTCTCCGCAATGCGTTAAAATTTACGTCATGGATGTAACTCGATGTTGGCCGGTAATTTGGTCTGAAACACGTAAACTTTTAGGGTCGACTAGCCGCAGCTGAATTACAAGCCTTAGACATGTACCGTTTTGATGAATTTCTGTCCAAGCGGATGACGTCATGTGAGGACATATGTGGGTCACGCGTGAGATGGCGATTGCTCTCCTGAGAGTAGGATTCTACATTGGGACGAGCAGCCGAACCGTCAGCTAATATATACAGAAACACAAGGCCCTGGGCGCAAGGGATCTCGCTTCACTGTTATATATGCGATGAGCGCGCGAAGGGGATAATTACTAAGCTGTTGTGCGGGTCAAGGATGTCGTCTGTTGTTGTTGAGAGTGAGCACGGGGATGGGAACCTCATGGAAAATCGAAGCGTCAATGTAATTGGTGCGAACGTTGTGGAAGGGAAGGAAAACCAACCGATGCTCGCTGATCCCTCATCTGTTTCAAGTACCTTCCTAATATTGTAACAACATCTTCTCCGTCAACAAGTACGCCCAAGGAGTTTGGAGGAGTTTGATCGTGTAGAAAGTGGAAACTGTTGAAGAGGTGACACGTGGCGTTCCCGGAAGTATGGGGTATCATTTTCCACTAATCATGGACACTGAATCGATTGGAATGGGTCTGGGACCCGCCGCACCCACCGTTGTCCCCATTTCCCCCATGTTTTTAAATCAGTTTCCATGCGCCTGGTTCGAGGAATAACCAACCCGTGTGTAAGAATTTGCAGCGTTTTTAAATATGTTTTTAAACATTGGGCGACATATGCCTGTGGGCTATCATTTTTTGCCGAATTTCACTCGCTAAAATTATGAACAATCTGAGCAACAATTCTTGTCTGACAATGTTATCGGCTGTGTCACGATTATAGCCAGTTGGCGAAATGACTCAAACGAACCTCGAATGAGTTTTGCAGTATCGTTGAGATAAGACTATAGTCTGCGATGACACATGGATTATACATGAAAGGTGGCCCAGTTTTTCAATCATAGAAAAGTGCCCCTCGCCTGTTTCTTGGGCCCTCGAACACGAACTACCTTGGTCCAACAAGAGTGAAGTATGGAGAGATGATTTCTCTTCTCGTGGAACATTGATCATCGTATATTTTGACGAAATAACGATGACTCACTGGCTTTGAACTCGCCATCTCCGCAAATATCTATACGTTGTTTTCGAAATTAGGATCGCACTCCTTCGTCCTTTTTTCCCCCCAGAGAATTGGCTTTATTGGCTATTCAAAACAGTTCACCCGTGAAGGTTCGAATGGATACAATTCAGTGATTGCCATAGCCAATCACTTCGAAGGCTCGACGCCAACTGCTCGTTACAAATCGCTCGAATCTCGGAAACTCGGGAGGAACTGAGTGAACAGATGAATTCCTTCCTTCCCATCTGGTGCCGGTCAGGATAGATAGGCAAAGAAGGCACAACTCCGGTTTTATTTGTTACGGGATGGTCCCTCCGTGGGGATATGGGTGCTGAAGGGAGGGGCTGTTTTACCATTCAGCCGTCACACGTGCTGTTTGTGGGCTCTGCAGCGGATATTAGATATTCTACTTGAGGAGGGCAATCGTAAAATGAACTACAGCGATCGGCTTGGAACAAGGATAATTCATCGTCTATAATATCAATTCCTTCTTCATTCCATATGGCCGCATCGGTGGTGGCGGGCTTCGAGGGAATGGCGCGTTGCGGCCGATTTCGGAATCAGCCATATGTTTATCCACTATTCAATTAGCTCGAAAATTGCGCTGTATTGAAGCGCTGTCTCAATTTAAGCGGTTAATCTCGGCATAGCGGCTTGTTTCTCGCGTCGGGAACGCACAAAAACATCTGAAAAGTTAACAATTTTTCATTGGTTACATTTTTCATATTTCTGCGTAGAGGTTTTTCCAATTTTCCAAATCAAATTTGAAGGCAATTCCTATTATTGAAACTGTACACAATATCGAACTGTCTATCATTCAGTCATTATTCCATATATATTAACTCCCTTGGTGAAATTGGAAAGTTTTCGAATGTGAATTTTCGTGATGGGATGCCGCGTAATTGACTCGTTTCATGTTTCACCTGCCGTACTACATACACTCAAATCTGTAATCATCACATAGAATTTCCTTAGAATTTCTTTTTGCGCGATCCCGCATTCTATAAATTTGATTCAGAGACTGTTGACTTTGGAAATATATGTCGGTCGTCTTTTCTTGTTCATAAAAATGTATTACACGTGCCTACCGGCAGTAGGCCAGCATCCCTCGAAAGGTGGAAACAAGAAGAATGTTACGTTCGGCACCTATAGAAGCTCCGCACACGCGCACATTTTTCCTCTCTAGATTTCCGGTCTTCAGTTGACTTAGTTGGTCTCCGCGTCCACTAATGATACAACTCGGCCGACAAATGCCCCATTGCTTTCACAATCTTTTCCTTTACAGGCCCGTGATATATTGCCCATCCTGGCAGCGATTTATTACGAACATCCCCTTTAATACCTCCTCGATTTGTGCGCGGTTCTTTTTAGCCACCTCGTATAGATTCCTCCTTAATACACCCGATCCTCCATCGCCGGCCTTCTATTCCATTCATAAACCTTTTTACCCACCTATAAGAGGAAAATTCGTCATTGTTCTGCTACTCCTCGCCCAAGATATTTATTATAGCTCACGCAGAAAAACTATAAAAACACCATGGGTGGTGCTGCTCCGCTTCAAAAGGCTTAAAAAGAAACGATTTAACGCAAATTTTTTTGCGTGGTAACCTAACGGTTTAGCTCTTTCAACCTCAAAGCTATTGTTACCACGTGTTGGTCAGTGGTGAACTTATGGACTTGTAGTCAAATAGGGTAATAGACGGGTTCTCACAGTTGCAAAGTTCAAGTCGACTCGGGTTCTCTAGCTTCTCGTTTCACATTAAATGGTACGTTTCGCCAAATGCTTCAACGTCAACTTTGAGAACTAACATGATGAGGAGAGGAACGTGAGGATGAGTGGAAAATTTGTAGTGAGCTGTATACTCGTCTTTTGCCTAAACTAGCGATATTCTTTCACCTAAGAAAAACGAATAACGAATAAAAACACATCGATCGCCTTTAAAAAATTCGGGTGACTTCTTTTTACAGCCCAATCAGGCGAAATCAGCGAAGTTCGGGTCAACTTCCGAGGATTTCAACGAAAAGTAAATCTTAAAACGCATTAACTTTCAAGCTATTACACATACTGATCTACTGTCCGCTCAAAATACCGCTCTGTTGGGGTGTTAAAATACAGTTATCCTCAAAGAGCCTAGTAGAACCTTTGGTGTATTTTGCAAAATTTATATGGCAGAACCTACTGGATTCCACAATATTTTCCTTTTTGTGCAAATGTGAGGAATATTTTACGAGGTCGTCGTGTGGAGACAAATATGAGGATTATCAGTCGGAAATACATTTTGAGTTGCTACACAGTGTACAATAAAAAGAGGTGGAACATAATGTTGAAGAATTGTTCACAATGTGCACAATTTAAATTTACATAATTCATATAAATACAATACCAATAATAATAATAGTATTGTAAGGAGGTTCCACATTTTAGTGTGTGAATGGGGCAATGCTCTGATCGATTGTCTCTACGTTTCCATGGTAACATCATGGAAAATGCTCTCCGAGCTGCATTGTGTAACGTCATCAGAGATGTAAGTACCTTAATTGGTCGTTAAGAGCCATTTGGAAATTAGTGCGAGTTAAGCCTCCAACAACTTGGCTCCTCGCGATATCTGATGCCCCCAATACGTTCCCCGTTTCCAAGCGCTCAAATGTGGTGGTGAAATTCAGGTAGAGTCGGAATATTTGAATGTGGGTAAAGGGGTGGGGTGAAGTACTGGATAATGTGTCTTTTTGATAAAAAAGTTATTTTCGTGCCACACGCGGGTGACGGCAAAAACCTAGTTTTCTACGATCTCAATCCTCCCATGAATACTTTGCAGCGAATTTCATTCACCCTCTTTAAGTGAAAAGTACCAACACACAAAAGAATGACATGAATGAAGGAGAAGACAAGACGATTGAGATTATCGTATCTGGCGTTTATTTCCACCCTTTCCACGCGCTGATTCTTGAACGGCATCCTCCTCCTCGCTCGGGTTGAAAGGGCCGCAAGGGCCGTTAAAAGGGTCGAATCTGAATAAGAAATAGCTGAATTGAATAAACTAATGATCCCGTAAGTCAAGAACGTGTCGCATCAAGACAGGGGAGAAAGGGCGAATTAAGACAAGACCTCATTGGAGTACCTGCGTCGAAGTAATTTGCTTAGAGCTAATCTTGTCTTCCAAAGGTTGCTGGCTCCCTAAATTCCGTAACTACGGACACCCAATTGGAAAATTACCGTCTTCGCCCTCTGGATACCTCGTCACGGATATCTGGCCACCTCCGGCGCTCGACCGCTCTAACCTGATTAGATCATCCAATTACCATTCCACGGATATTCTTTCAGCCCTCGTAAAAAGTCTCTTCTCCTTAAGTCACTCAATCACTCCTTCGGAGAGCTTGATCGTTCTGGGCCTTTTCTTTATTTCATTCTTTTTTCAATCACAACTTCGGTTTTCTCAATAGTTGTGCCATTAAAGCTATCAGTAAACTTTGAGATTGTGGAATCTCAAAAGAAGCCGACGAAAGGTGCATACGTTGAATAAATTCCCTGTTACCTAATATCCATAGTTGGCCGACAATACGAATTTGATAATACCCGTTAATACGAGGTTGATGGTAATCGTTCACGATCAGACAGGGAGGTTTCCACTTGGTACAGCTAACTGAATGCGTGCAAATAGAATAAAATATAAATGAACGTAGCGGGCATACTCCTCAACTCCGAGCCCAAGATATCATCTAGTCATTTACTGAAATTCTCCATTTAAATAGGAAAACCAGTTTTTTGCACTCCGTTCTGATGAAGTATATCAAGAAGACTCATACCATCGGGCGGATGGTGTACATCAAGATTCTCATTTGGCGAAAAGCACTCTCCTCTCAAATCGCTCCCTGCTCAAACCGCTTTCTTACTTGAACAATCTATTCATTATTCATTTTTGTATTCATGTTCGGTATAGGTCTATCTCGCAGTTCACGTTCTTGCTTTCACTATCCCTAATTCAACGTTTAAATGGAAAAATCTCACGAGACTGAATATTAGGCGTAAAGTGATAATTCAGCCTGAGGTGAGCTATGGGAACTAGCATATCATCCCGACCCCAGTCCTGATGTCAACAATCAAACAAACGTCTCACGATTTTTAATTGAAATCAGATGAAATGCCCAATTGTTTAAAAATAAGAATATGTGGAAGGAAGATGCCTCAAAAACTGTAGAGGTACTTCGAAAGAGTTTTTTAGTAATTAAATGGTTGTCGTTACTCTCAATACGGAATATTCTGTACTTTTCTCTACTTGGAGCCAAAACTCTAGTTGGAGTTATTTTTCTAGGAAATTAACACGAAATAAAATGCAATAAAATAAAGCCTTTTTTGTCATTTATGTTTTTGTCTACCTTGAGTTGTACCTAATGAATTCAAGATTCATAAATGTAATTAGATATCCATTCTTTGAAGAAATAACAAATTATTGATCGCGATAAGAATGACAGTGGTGACAAAAATATTTTCTGGACGCCATTACGATTCACCCTAACAGGGAACAATACGTTTTTTCTCTCACAGCCCATCAACAATACATGAGAAATATCAGAAAGAATCCCAGAGATTTCAGGGCGTCGAGACGAGATGGTTGATGCTCTTGGGTTGAATATGAGTATGTGTGTACACTTACGATCCTTGAGTGAGATATATAGCGCCGTCGCAACAAGAGGAAAAGGTTCAGGTCGCTCCGAGATGGGAAACTCCTAGATGCGCCATAAATTATACCAGTTCTTTTCCTCCCAGCTTTTCCAAAGAAGGCAAAACAGTGACGATCAAAAGCGGCCACTGGCACGATGCCTTTGCTCGAAAGTTTTATGGCGTGAGCCCAACAAACGGCAGAACATCTCAATATTTCATCTCTGTATCCAACCTAATGTAAGCGATGAATGAAAAGAAAAGTCGTATCGAGATTATTCATTCGGTCGTAATCGAGAGATCGCGGAGCCCGAAACCACCGAAAATCAAGACCCATCAAGAGGATCGAAAGATTGATTTGCTGGAAATATACTGATTTGTGAAATATGGCTCTCGCCAATTACTTCCCGGACATTGAATCAAAAGTGTTCGATAACGTCCGATATACTTGGGTATAACACGCTGCGAATTCTTTCACAGGGGTTAGTTATTCCTCCGACCAAGGGCATGGAGACTTCTTTCTTCAACATGAGGAGAACGGGGGACACAGTGGGTGTGGTGGGTCCCACATCTATTCCAATCGTTCAGGGTCCAAAATTTAGCCGAAAATGATACCCACACGCCTAGGTACTCGAAATCTCGAAAAAACGCATTCGAAATGGGTGGTAGATACCCATTTCGACCTAAAACTTCTTCCAGTGGGTGCCAATCGTTCTGAAACCCGTCTAATTGGATTCAGCGTCCAAAATTTAGAGGAAAATGACACCCCACACGCCTAGATCGTCTAAAATCTCGAAAATCCACTTTTCGAAATACACATTTGGATCCCTACCCCACCTGGTCCAATCAAGCTGAAAAGTTTCGAGGACCAACTAGAGCCGGGAACGAGTCCCTGACCAAAATTTTAAGATTTTGTAACATTTTCTACCACAAAAGTCGGCGTGGACGGCGTACGGCGTACGGACATTGGACTTTCTTGTTCCAGACACCTTGAAACGCCCAGAAAAAAAAGTGGGCCAAATCGGAGAGACTGAAATTTTACATAAAAACATGGATTGATCATTCAAGGAATCCCCAACCAAAATCAACTCTGGATAAGCCACTCTGACGTCGATAACGTCGAGAAAAGCCCGTTTGTTCTACTCATCGTCTGTATTTGTCGATACATAAAACGGTTTTTAACAAAATCATGATGAAGGAAGAGGAATGAAGGAATTAGAGCACAGCAACTATGAGTAAGTATTTAGTATTCGGAGGCTCACATGTTGGTTAGGGAAACAAGCCCTTTATTCACCCGTTGGCTGCATAAATGGAACTGCATGAATATTGTAAACGTCACAGGAATTCACCAGCATCGTGAAGTTGGAGTTCGCGTTCAGCAAGATCAACACGCACTTCCATGCATACAAGGAACCGAGGATATAGAAAGATTGTCACTAGGTGGTTGGAGCCTGAACCCACACAATTCTCGTGCTCGGAACTAAAATGCGAGCGTTCCCAGCAGTTATTGGATAGCGCTAAATCAAGCCAGGGTGGGACGGAGTGAGGTGGGAAGACTCATAATTAACAAACACTGCCGACGAACAACCCAACGGATCGAAACCTACTCACGTTCTTATAACACTCAGCCTGCGTTAGAACAGCTCGAGCAGGACGTTGTACAAGCGGGAATGGCCGTCTCCAGGAAGATAAAAGCATGAGGTGATCGTTAGGGCGGGCGAGACTAAGCCTTCTATTCGACCTGTGGTGCTTTTTCTTCCTACTTTTTCTAAGCTCGGGTTTAGCCCGGAACTAATCTAGAGCGGAAATCCTATCCTCAAAGAGAAGTTTGATGATCGATGGCGTTCAAAACTAGGAACATCATATTCTGTCCGGTCCATTTAATAATGAATTTAGGAAAATAAACACGAAAATGTCATTCCACGCAACAAAGTTATCAATTAAATTTTATTTAACCTTCACAAAAATGAGGTGGAGAATCACTTTGAAACCCAACATCAAATACCAAATACGCCAGACCCTAATGATATCTTTGTCAAGCAATTTTACCTCAACCCATGTTGCATAAATAACATAAGCATCAATTCTAAAAAACAGATTTAAAAAAAAATCATATTACGATTTCAAACATAAATCCAGAACCGGAGTCACGAATAAGGCAGCAAACCTAATACATGTGAGGTTGACAAGGTGCGGGGCGTCATCGGGGATGGTTTCTACTTGCCAACGCAGCAATCCCCTATGAGGGGTGGCCTTCCATGAAAATTATTTCAGAGGAGTTGGTTATGCCTCGAACAAGCAGCGTGGAGATTCATTAGAATTGATACAGCGTCCAAAATTTAGTCGAAAATGATATTCCCACACGCCTAGGTACCATAACTCCCGAAAATCCACCCTCGAAATAGGTAGATTGATACCATTTTGACCCATAACTTCTGTGGGGTTGATACCCATTCTCTTCCAGTGGGCCAATCCTCTCGGGAATTTCCCTTTAAAAAACGACGTGGACGGTGTACGGCGAACGAAATTTGCTCATTTTGATCTAAGCACCTTAAAACTTCCGGGAAAATTTTTTGCGGCAAATTGGAGAGGTGGACTTCCTGCGTAAAAACATAGGTTGATTATACAAGGAGTTACCAACCAAAAAGAGTAAAAAATGGATTTGGGTTCCATTTCCATCCTAGTCTCTCAAAATATCCTTCCTGATCAATGGGCATTCGCATTCAATAAGCGGGAATCGTTTCGGGACCCATCTGGATACATTCAGTGCCTACAGTTCAGCGGAAAGTGACACATCACGCACCTAGGGGCTTCAAGAAACGCAGATAACCATTCTCCGTATGGAGCTAACTGGCGGATCAAAACGGGGTCCACGTGCAAAATTTATGCTTCTTCAACGCATTTCAACGTCCTTCTTGGCTCGGAAGGTGGTCAAATATTTTTTGGATTCGTATATTGCACGCTTTGAAAGGTAAAAGGTGATGGGATAAACGAAAATATGTTTCTTTGATCAATACGAACACATCGAAGAACAAATCGAACAATAAGAACATACAGAATTTTAGAATGCCTTGTTCTGAATAATGAGAACCAATAATGAACTTGAGGTTCTGTAATGTTTATACATTACATGTTCAGTCC
>CM034008.1:13727038-13846990 GCA_019603395.1 Cyrtorhinus lividipennis
TTCATCCTTACTGGGTTGAGGTTTTTGGAATTTATTGACGCTTGTATTGGAATTCTTAGGTTGCTAAATCAATGAATGGATTCATGGCCGCACTCAACCTTAAGGAAAAACGCTGCAAATTCATTCACAGGGGTTGGTTATTCCTCGGAGACTCATTCCTATCGATTCAGCGTTCGAAATTTTGGTGGTAAATAATACCTCACACGTTCAACTACCAGAAATCTCGAAAAACACAATCGAAATAGGTACTCATTTTGACTCATAAACTGTTCCGGTGTGCGCCAATCGTTACAGAACCCGTTTCTTTGGATTCCGCGTCCAAAATTCAGTCAAAAGTGATACCCTACGCGCCTAAATCGCCAAAAATCTTGAAAATCTATTTTTTAAATACACATTTTGACCCCTAACTCCCCCAAATTTGGTTCGATAGGTCTAAAATGTTTCGAGGATTAATTTCAGCCGGAAACGGGTCCCTGACCCAAATTTCAGATTTTTAGAACATTTTCTACTACCAAAATCGGCGTGGACGGCGGAAGGACGTTTGCTTATTTTGATCAAGACACCATGAAACGCGCAGAAAAAATTATTATTCAAAGAACAACCAACCAAAATACAGCGAAATATTTACACTTGTTTGTGTTATTGTAGTGTTCCGTGATTGTCATGGAATGGGGATAGGTATGCATTTGGACGTCACTATTCTGAAGCAACGCTAAAATGGTAGCCAACACCTCTGGTAACTTAAAAATAACGTATGAATTAGAAATAAAATTGAGCTGTTCGTACGTTTCGCGTCAGTCCATTAATTCATGACTTGGTTGAAACATAGCCGGTGAAGCCGTAGAATCGCTTAGCTGGAAGGGATGGATCAGGTCTAACGAAACCCCACGTTAGAGTAGCGTGAAACGCACTGTGTGCGTCACTGGAAGGGGGGAAACCATGGAAATGTTCAACCCTTGCTCAATTGGAGCTGATATTGTACTACATTTAAGAAGAAAGAAATCTGTAGAAATCATTACGACAGTTTTAGACGGGGCTGTGAGAAATAGAATGCGATCCTGTAACATCATCGTATACTAGACTACGGCTGCTTAATTTGGCTAAAACCACGACCGCCGAAAACACACTCCAAGGTGGGAATACAAATAGCATCACCAATGCAGGGGTAGGGGTCAATGTGTTTTTTGAAAAATGGATTTTCGGCGATCTAGGCGTGTGGGATATTATTTTCGACTAAATTTTGGACGCTGAATCGATTGACATGCGTCTCTATGCTGCTGGTCCAAGGAATAACCAACCCCTTTGAAAGAATTCGCAGCGTTTTAGTACTCGATTTTTTGGGTTCTGAATCCATTCAGATGGGCCACGGATCGACTGGTGTCCACCGGAGGCACGAGGGAGGCCCAGAAAGCTCGAATCTTGCCCTCTGAGCCCCGTGTATGCAAGGTGTACCTCCGCTAGAAGAGCATTGAGGGTTTCCGAGCTGCCTGAAATCAATTATACATATCCTCGAATGATAGGAATAGGGGACAACGTGATCTGCCAGGGAGATGGATGGAAATACCCGCCCCACTCCTGAGGAGATGGTAGCCAGATTGCTGGAGAAATAGACCGAGTGTTATTTAACGGATGGATACTATCGACAATATTCAGGAATGCAAGCAGGTGGAGACGACGATGCGGAATCATCTGACATACGGATTCAGCTTGCAGGTACAGAATGCGAATCCCAGGCCATAGCGACATGCCTTACAGCCCATGGTAACATATCCACCTCTCTGGTGATGGGTCACGCAATAACACGACTTCCAACATCATGGCTTTTGCGCTGCCTGAAGTACAGCCTTCCAAATCAATTCTAGCGATCAGATGAATGTAGAAGATAAAATGAATTTCCTTTGCTCACCGCTCTCTTGCTCACATATTTAGCCGTCTACTTCATTGAATCAGCCAACGCAACATGGAGTGAGCTCACCGCTTTCGAACAACATTTTTTATTATTAGGACACACATCACACCCCTTCGACATCTTCAGACAAAAGACGTGAGGTAAGGGGGACCAAACGTGACTCTTAGCGACAACAAGGGAAGCCGAGCTGAGTGGTGGTTATGGTACAAAAGTGAAACACCTGAGTTCCCGTCGCCGTTTGCTTGACGGGCTCCCCGTTCGTCTTCAACTGTTATCTTGACTGGTAAATAAATTACCCTTCAAACTTCTGATACACTCGATTTCCTCTTGTCACTCGGGCATCTGATGTATGACCTTGGAGTCTTGGCATGGATGCTACGCGAAGCGGCACGGTTGATCAGACAGCAGGGACTATTTTTTAGTGGAAAACAGTGCAATTTCTCTTCCAACCGTTCTTCATTCAGAAGTAAATCACAGTGGTTGGTTATTACTTCGACCAGGGGCAAGGAGACTCATTCCAATCGATTCAGCGTCCAAAAAATTAAGTGGAAAATGACACGCCACACGCCAGAAATATCGAAAACACACATTCGAAATAGGTAGAAGGACACCCATTTTGACACATTAACTCTTTCAGTGGGTATCAATCGTTCTCGGATCCGTCTCATTGGACTCAGCGTCCAAAATCTAGTCGAAAGTGGTACCCCTAGATCGCCAAAAATCTTTGTTCAAAATACAAATTTTGAACTGTTATAGGGTGTATGCAGGTAGCACTAGTCTAAGCGACGAACAATTTTCATTGGTAAAATTGTGTGGGTGTACTGACGTCCATCCATGATCTGAAAAAAAAAAAATTGTACCTAATCATTATTTTTGAAAAAAACTCCAATAATCAGTGGTTTTAGGTATGGTTTGTCTCACCATCATCATAGCTAGCAATTAATCACAGTAAATTCATAAATTACAACACGCGTTGTCAAAATTCCATCGATGTCCTCGAGTAGATAGCAATTAAAATTCATCTCACCGATATTCAAATCCAACTTCCCATCTAGAGTGGCGCCAAAACCGCATAGTTATGAAAATTTCAACAAAATCTCGACTTGTGACAATTAAAATCCCTGGATATAAGAGAAGGCCCTAAAGAGAATAGGCGAAAGGTTGTGATTAGACCGGAATTTCGATCCATCAATATGAGGCCCATAAATCAGTCGCTCGAGGTTTAGCCCAGTAGGAAGGTGGCAAATTAGGGTGTTAAAGATTACGACGCCCCGAAGGTTTTTGAGTTACTGGTAGCGTGGCATGGCTGCATGGACTGCCGAGTTAATACCCTTTTATAGCGTCCCACCTTCGGCTTTCGTCCGTTAATTTGTTATTCTGAACCCCCTCCCCGCTGAAACTTCTCTGAAGGAGCCATTGTACCTGTGTATTAATGTGACACTTTAATTGCCATTTGACAAATTCGAAAATACCGTGTTAAAACTCGATGAGTTGTCGAGCAGGGCCAGCCACAAAATACCTTTCAAACCTGCTAAACATTACGATATTAAGATGCGGGCTTTTCGATAGGTACATTATGTTCTCTAAATCATTTCTAATCTGACAAGCAATTTTCTCCGCAGAATTATTCGCACAATTCGAAATACCTTTGGTTTAAATTGATGGTGTACATTCGTATAGAGGAGAGAATCCTTCCCTAACTCCATACCCATCGGATACGTCGGATGTGAGTGAATTGATAATTCACTACTCCGTTTGCCTTCTGGGACAACAAAGGCCTTTGATGCAGCGAAAATATGATTGATAATGGAATAACCTCGGACCTCGAACATACAGAAAATTGGGGATACCAGTGTGGAGTGTCACGGACTCATTTCAATCGATGTAGAAGGTTCGATGTAGGTCGATGTAGGTAGAAGAGTTCACATCAGAGCGAGCACAGGACGAAGCCAGGATGGACTGAGTGAGAAATCTCTTGCACGACAGGGTTACAAAAATATATCCTCCAACATGTTGGGTGCCTCAGCCCCGAGGGGCGCCTCGACGACGACCGCCTGGTTGGACGCCTTAGGAACGAGTGCGCGCTGGGCCTCTCTAAATGCGACGTCCAGGCAGGAGCTGCGCGCGCATTTGACGCATGCTCTCTCCCTTCTGGCCTTCTGGAGGCAGCAAGCCTGGGGGCTTACACATCTACCGCATAATCGCTTGTTGTCAAATGAAGACATTGAATATTTGACCACTCGGGACAGCTCAAATTGCTCCCTGCACCAACTACCTACCTAGCGGGAGAAGAATCAACTACTACCAGTCATATCCTTACTTCGTTGAGAATGATCTACCTGTGTCGATGATAGAAGAGAAACCTAAGAACATAAACAGACAGAAAAATATTACTTCATCACATAAACAACAAGCAATATATTTATCATGTCATATCAAGATCATATCAAAATAATGAAGTTCAACTGCCAAGTGTCTAACACAGAAAAAATATGTCGAGGCCTCCTTGATTTTCCTCGCTGACGCCGAGCGTCGTCTTTCTGGTCATGGCGGTCGTGAGCTTGTTGAAATTCAAGAATATAATTCGGTCCAAGTGACTAAGGTTGTTCAATTATCAAATCCAGTATTATCCATATTCAGAGATCGATAGGTAAACAAGAAGTGGTTCATTTCATGTGTATGAAATTCAGTGAAGAAACACCGATAATTTGGCGGAAGACTAAACCAGCTAGTACAGGGTACAGCAGATCAGGAAGAATCCTTGAAGATTAAAGCTGGATTTAGAAGATTAAAAGAGAATGTTTCAGAATATAGAGTCCAGATCGTGTGTTTTTATAAAGCGAAGGCAATTTTAAGAAAAATCCTTCGAAAAAGCAGGTTTTTGATGGTGCAGACAATTAGGAACATGGTGATTCATTGGTACAGAAAAACAAACGCTGAAGATCTGAAAGCTGGGCTCCCATTTCTAAATTTTAGACAAGGATGAGCGTTTGAACCCTTAAACGACTTTTGATGATTTCTGAGGACCTTTGTGGACTGCTGATTCGTGCAGCCTGCCAACATTGGCTATCCTGACATCCGCTGCCTGAGGGCCATTGATTATATGGCGATCTACTGCTAAAAATTTGAATTCGAACATTCGATAACTTCCTGTACAGAATAAATAAATATCAGCCTTTATATGAATAAATCATTAGAAAATCGACAGAACTGTTTCTATTATGTACACTCAACAGGAATTTTATGTTAGTGAAGAAAAGCTCGTTCAATCATCGAGGGTAATTTATCGATAAATGGGTGGCAATCCTCATCCGAGGCCACGATACGAATCGTACCACTCCGCTGCCTCATTCCCAGTCGTTCCTGACGCCTACAATGTTTTCCATTGAAACAAGGGACGTAGATAGCGATTGTCCAAGACAAACTGGAGAAAAAGGCGGACGACGAGCAGGGATGACGTAATGGTGATATCATCTTCCATTTTTACCTCGTCTCGCATCACTCCATTTATTGGGGTTTCGTTTCTGTCTCACTTCATTCTCTTTCATCTCTCTCACGTCGCATCTCTTCGTCCTCCGAAGTTCGTCTCTGTTTTAACTAATTGGTGCCCATTGTATTATTTAATTGGTGAGAGACCCTGACACTCCGTCTATTAACACCAATTGACGAGGATTCTACAATGTGCAGTTCAAACAATTTATGCTCGTCTTCCCCTCCCCCCTTCGAGGGCTCACAACCACAATCATAAGACAGGGTGTCCTACGAGTTGCCCACCCCCTTTCATCATTTAACCATCCAATTAGAAGTGACCAAAAAAAATTTGTATTTTTTTGTGCAAGGATATTTAATATTATATTTCGCTCCCCGCGCACCTGAGCAACCATGCGCAAGTGAATTTTAACTATCTTATTATAAATGGGAACCCCGAAGGGTTATTCCCTTAATAATCAATCTATGTTCTCATGCAAAGTAAACCCCACCGATTTACTTCAAAAACGTATTCTGAGCGTTTCAAGGCTTGAAGATTGAAATAAGCTATGGTTCGTCTGCCGACCACGCAGGAACAAATTTTATAAAAATTTTAATTTTGGCCAGGGACTTGTTCCCGGCTTTAGTAGTTCTTCAAATGTTTTCAGCCCAATTTGACCACATTTGAGGGGGGTTGGGGTCAAAATGGGTATTTCAAAAAATGTATTCGTGTGGTTTTGGCGTGCGATAGACGCGTGGTTGTAAGGTATCATTTTCAACAAATTTTGGGACTGACAACTAGTAAGACGGGTGTCCCCGCAGACGATTGGTGCCCACCGGAGACAGGTGTGAAAGGGTTATGGGTAAATGTTCTACCTACCCATTCCGAATGTTGCTCTTCGAAATTTCTGGTACCTAGGCATTTTGGGTATCATTTTCTACAAAATTTTGGATGCTGAATCGATTGGAATGAGTCTGGAATGCTTCCAGTCCGAGGAATCACCAATATTTGCAACGATATTATAGCAGATTTGGATTCTACTCAACATTTCATGAAAATTCAGTAGTTATTAACTATTTAGTTGACTTTTCTTCTTACCCTCTGCTTTAGAGTGTTCAAAATTAGTTCTTCTGGTCCCAATTGGATTTAATTCATTTACAGAAATCCAAAGGGGCCTTAAATTTCGTGGATTCTGCAGATTTGGCATACAACTGCTGACTAATCTGACTCTTGCTGCCACAACCACCATTTCACAGGCCACTGAACACAATCAGTGTATTGGTCTGCTGTCCATGTCTACAACGGCCCATAAGATTCCGGATAAACATTTAAACAATTTAGAACGCAAGTTTCTCTAAATAAATTGAAATAGAAAGATAAGTAAAGATGGAAACAACTTGAATAATATTGTATATATGTTACAGGAGAAAACTAAGCCATGTACGAGTAGATAACTTCTGTAACGGTTTCAACTCGTGAGCTGCAGATGTTGATCCAATTGGAGCGTGTTCACCTGAAGGGCACCTATTATATCTTGGGTCCAGGAAGGACCCCCGGTGAGGCGAGAGAATGGAGTTTGAAATGCGCCTTCACGTGTCCGTGCATTTTTTTTTTTTTTTTTTTTTTTTTTTCACATAATGAATTAATACGGTTATAACGTGGTGGGCTTTGGAAATGCTCGAGTGGTCAGCGATTCAATTTTTCGATAAAAGGTGGCGCATGCCGAGAAGAAATCGTGAGATCGAATTCATTGATATACGTCCAAATTTCAATATTTTGTTGTGTTGACCGATGATGCATTGGTCATTTGTAATTGATCACCTCTAAGGGTTCCAAAGGCGACCGTAATACTCACCAAGGCTTCACTGTATTATCCCCATTCCTTAAGGTTGAGTGCGGCCATGAATCCATTCATTGATTTAGCAACCTAAGAATTCCAATACAAGCGTCAATAAATTCCAAAAACCTCAACCCAGTAAGGATGAAGGTACTTGTCAATTAGAACCCCTCCCGAGGATGACCTGTTTACTAGCACCGTAACCTTCCCGTTGGACAGCGATATATCGCACAGCGATGTATTCGATATATCGCAACGTAGCCTGCACCGACTTTAACATATTTCAGAATTATTTATTTATTTCAACGGTAATAACCATTTATGAAGAGGATATAAAAATTTTCAGTTCAGAATCCGAAAGAGGTTACCAATTTTTATACCCTATAAACACACATCAGCGTGGCAGCATAAACTAAAATTAACCGCTAACGTGGAGGTTATATATAGATCGATATATAGAAAATCGATTCATCACGCCATGTTTGGGATAGTTGGTTACCCTCGGGAGGGGGTCTAATTGACAAGTACCAGGATGAATCTAAAACGTACTTTACAAAAAACTTGTATATTGTCCTTTTCTCAATATTTTCTTTTTTCCATTGTTACCTAATGCCATTGTATAGGATTTTAAAGACCTCGAAGAAATAAAACGTCAACATTCGCGTCTCTACGGGGATTCCCGAGCCAAAGTGCGAGGACACAGGAGTTCCCTTGTGAAGCTGATCGGGCTTACTCACTTCATAACGTCATGTGCCATCACAAAGAAGCGATATTCAAATCTCTTCTCGCTGATCACTGTTATTGCTTAACCTCCCCCCGCCCACTGCCGTCGCATTATTCAACAATTCACCGGAGTCGCGACATTGACGAATGGGCTACACGCATTTCGCAGAGCCCGTCGCATGCTCGACCCCATAACCTTTTTGATGCTCAATCATCCTTTTTTTACTTTTTTCGTTATTCCTCTCTTTTTTTTGAACGACGTTATCGACCTCATTTGATGCATTTCCTTACCATAATCTTTTTTTTTTTTTTTTTTTAGAAATAACTGTCACGCGATTGATTCTCCGGAAAAACACCATAAAATATATTTGTATGTGTGGGGACAATGTAATATGTTCTCGTATTTATTATTCAGCTCTGGCCCATTACTAACCAACATAACTCGAATTCCACGAGTACGACTACAAAAATGCTTTTTGTCGCGATCAAGACTTTTTCAGTTTTACCGTTTTGCAAACGGTGTATGATGAGTTTGAGTAAGTTACTTCTCAAAGCTGCAAAAAATTCATCCACAGGGGTTGGTTATTCCTTGGACCAGGAGCATCGCGACTCGTTCAAATCGATTAAACGTCCAAAATTTAGTGGAAAATGACACCCCGCACGCCTAGTACATTCGAGATGGGTAGATAGATACCCACTTCGAGCCATAAACTCTTTCTGTGGGCGCCAACCGGTCCGGAACCCATCTCATTGGATTTTGAGGTCAACATTTCAAAAATCCTTTCTTCGAAATACACATTTTGACCCACCACCTCCACCCCCTTTCCAAATTTGGTCCAATCGGGCTGAAATGCTCAAAATTTCAGATTTTTAGAAAGTTTTCTACTACCAAGAAAGGACTACTAACTAATTTGGACTAGATGACTGAGAAAAGGAAAAGTGAACTGCAATGAATGTCAAACAAAGAGAGTAACCATGTATTATGTACTTTGTCAAACATGATAGCCTAATAGTATCATATTATCCGGGCTAACAGTGACAACATGGTTTTATCACGACTGCGCTGTGGTCTGCCGGAACTTGGCAAACTAATGGTGCAGTTGTCTCGTGCCCTTGTTCCTCATCCAGTGAGAAACAAGGCGGACAAAGGGACAAAACCAGCAGTCCTCAAATGCACTGCCGAGGTAACAAACTCGTCCCCATTCAAGGAACAAGAAGTGTTCAGGGCCGATGTGATTTCCTTCTCGCCAGCTCAGATCGAGGAAAAACCGATGAGAGATCAGATAACCGTGCAGAGCTGAGCGATTGTTAAGGCTGGCTAACCTCATTTCCTCTCTCAACAGGGGGGTACACCTATCGTCACACTGCTCATCACCTGGTTTTTCGAGTTTTCAGCGGAAATCCCCCGGAGGGGCTTTGTTACTCAAGTCACTCGGTAAGTGTACGAAATTTCTGAAGGAGAACCAAAAATAGCGATCATGACAAAAAGCAATCGGACTAGCTACAAGTAGACATCAAAGAACGGGTTGGGTTCATTTTGGAAATTGAAATCTTTCAGTATTATTGAGGATGATGAAAACGCTGCAAATTCTTTCACACGGGTTGGTTGGGTTTCTACGAACCAAGCGCATAGAGACTCATTTCTTCAACATGGGGAAAATGGGGAAAACAATGGGTGTGGTGGGTCCCGGACCCATTCCAATCGATTCAGGGTCCAAAATTTAGAGGAAAATGATACCCGACACGCCTAGGTACCAGAAATCTCGAAAACACTTATTTGACATGGATAATAGATACCCATTTTGACCCATAACCTCATTTAGAGGGCGCCAATCTTTTGCGGACCCATTTCATTGGATTTAGCGTTCAAAATTTAGTGGAAAATGACATTTTTCAACCCGCGAAACTTACGTAATATTACTTATAGATTATCCTTGGCGCGAGTCTTAACTTGAGGCATAAATAATTATTGCATATTCTGGCAAGATGCATGAATGTTCGGTTTGGCACCTTGTAACTCTTCAATGAAGATTATTACTGGCACCCCGTGGGGTGTACTTGTGGCTAGATTACCCTCCTGCAGTCTCGTAAATGGACTACACCCTGATTTTAGGGGGACCTCTCCCTGTGTCATCTCGTAAAGAAAATCAAAATTCCCTGAATCTGAAGATGACACATATCACACCGACCTACTTTTTAGCGTTTGTGATCGCCCAGGGGGTCTTTGCCGAGTGTAACGCGAAAGAGTGAAATGAAAATCAGGAGGAAAAAAAAAGAAAAAAATATATAATCAGGAAGGAAGACTGACTGGAAGGGTTGAGCGGTCCAGGAAGACTGAAAAATGGAAAGCCGGAATGATAATAAGTAAAGAGAAAACTGGAGACATAGGGAAGGACGTAATGAAAGTGTAAAGAACGGCAGAATGCACAAGTAATCAAAAAAAGCGAAAGGAGAATGGATGGAAAAAGCAAAGCGTAAGAAGAGAGAGAGGGATTGGCAAGCCGTCAGAGCATTGTCGGTTGTCACAAAGGATTCTCAGGACGGAACACCTTTAATATCCCAGAAAGGCATTTTTCCTCCTTGTGTCGTCTCCGGAAAGAAATTTTGTCAAGGCAGGGCTGCTGTGATAAGATTTGGAGTTGAGGAACTGCCCCTCGCTGTGTTTTTAAACCGGACGTTGTATGGAGAGATAAATGTCACTGTTTAAGAAAATACTATAGAATAGATCTACACCAATCCACTTAGAGTTCAGGAATTTAAAAGTAGGCCCAGTTTAGTTAGTATTACTTGAAAATACGAGTATAAACAAGGTCAGAGTTTAACCCAAAAATTTATGTTAATATTGGAGCAATAAATAGATACATTTTATCCACTTCGTTTCCTTGATTCACGCTCTATTGAAAAGCGTTGTCATTGGGCACAGCTCAGTGAAATTCCTGAGGTCAGCAATTTTATTGGCCACAACCATTTATATTCCTGGAAAAAATGGGAAATTCTCCCCACGATTGTGTAATATAATTAAGTCTAACAGGATGCCATTAGGAAAAGGTTATACAAATCCTATCTACCCCACTTCATCTGGGCCTTTCCGAAGCTGAACATAACCTAACACTTCACGCTCTTGTAGAGTAACAAAAGCAACTGACATCAGAGCGCAAAAAATGCTGCAAATTCTTTCAAACTTTAGGTTATTCCTTGGACCAGAAGCATAAAGATCATTTGAATCGATTCAGGGTCCACAATATAGTGGGTAGCAGAAATATCGAAAACACACATTCAAAATGGGTAGAAAAATACCCATTTTGACCCATAACCTCATCCGGTGGGCATCAATCGTTCCAGGACGTTGGATTCTGCTTCCAAAATTGAGCGCAAAAGGTTACCTCACATGCCTTAATCGCCGAAAATCTCGAAAACCCTTTCTTTCGAAATACACATTTAGATTTAAGGAATAACCAACCAACCGATACCATGCCCGTCTTCCGTAGTTTTTGGTAGTAGCAAATTTTCTGCAAAAAATCGGAAATTTCGGTCAGGGGTCCGTTTCCGGCTTGAGTTGATCCACGAAGTTTTTCAGCCCCACCGGGGAGCAAACACCCAAAATGTGTTTTTTGAAAATGGATTTTTGAGATTTTTGGCGTTTTACCCGTTTTTCCCATGCTTCTGGTTCGACCAATAACCAACCCTCGTAAAAGAATCCCCCAAAAAACCAAACCTCTTCATAGTGAAGTAAGATAGAAGATTAATACTCAATCGCTGGATTGCAAAATGACTGCAAATCCAAGGAAGATTGTAAAAAAAGTATGTTCATCGAGCAAAATGATCAGAAGAAGGGGAAACGAATATAAACTTCTATGCCTAACCCCTCTTCTTCCCAACCCTTAGGCGATGCCCTTGTTCTTGTTTACTACTCTTCCCCACTTTCCACCATCAAGAGAAATAATGAAACTCGAAAACCTTCTTTAGGTTCCCCCTTCCTCCTCTTCTTCGTCTTTGATGGGTCTGATCTAGAAGAGGAGCCTCCAAAGGAGAAGAGGAAGAACTCGGTAATAAGGAGCGGACCTGCTCCTGCATGATAAGACGGGAAGCGTCAGGCGTGACGCTGAATAATACCAAGTCTGACAGCGATGGAATAGGTGGAGGGGGGGGGGGGTGAAGAGAGCTTCTGATGAGACGGGGTTGGGAGCGTCGGAGGAAAAAATCTTCCCTTGTACGCGCTGAAAGACATTTCATACTCTCTGGCCTGGTGCTTCATCAAGCGCGTAAAGCCCGGATAACGATCTATAACTTCACATCTTACGCGTCAATTTGGTTTTAATTTTGTCCTAACGGCTTGCAACGGCACATCAGGCAGATTCTTCCAGTGTCTCAACTCGTCTCTTCAAGAGTTTTGATTTTTGTTCTCATGAACAGCACCCCTGGATATTTCACTTATACCAAATGTAGTATGGAAGATACGATGATGATTTCTTCGGGAAGATTTTTAAAAAGGTTTTTTATTCTTAAAACACCGACTTGGTACAGGGGAGCGACACACGGGAGGGTCACTAACGGATTGACAGTCAAGACTGAGCTCGGAAGGCTCGGCCGGCCCTACTTATAAGGTGTCTCTAGCTGACGCAGCAGCCTTGGTCCTTATGAGATATAAGATACGAGATGAGCGCTTATAGTTCATGTAACTTGGATGGAATTGAGCAATAAACAATTCTAATGTAGAAATAGGTAACATAAATGGAACCAATCTTCAGGTAAGCTTCAGCGAGTTAATGTCCAAAATCCATCCACAAAATCTAATTCCGACGTAGGCATCAGGATGGTATTTTCGCTACATTGAGTAGGTTTTGAGTCTGCACAAAATATCAATGAAAAATTCGCTCAGCAAATGTGACCTCATTTTGAACACTGTTTCCGATCTACAGCCAACGTTACTCATACCACCCAGCAACGAAATTTACATGCGCAGCAAGCGCAAAACGTATAGCACTATTCGACCATGAAGTCAACCATATAGCTTCAAGTTGAGTGAGAAGTAGGTGCAAGCGTCATAGTTTGGAAACAAAAACGAAGGATAACGCTGCAAATTCATTCACAGGGGTTGGTTATTTCTCGGACCAGGAGCATGGAGATTCATTTCAATTGATTTAGCCTCCAAAATTTAGTGGAAAATGACACTCCACACATGCATAGATCGCTGAAAATCTCGAAAATCCTCTTTCAAGAAAGGTAGGTAGATAGCCATTATGACCCATAACCTCTTCCGAGGGCCCCAATCGTCCCGGGACCTGTCTCATTGGGTTTGGTCAATATGATACCCCACACGACTTGATCGAAAAACAAATTTTGACCCCTACCGCTCACCCTCACCCTCCCCCAATTTGGTCCGATCGGGTTGAAATGTTTCGAGGATCAACTAGAGCAGGAAACGGACCCCTGACACAAATTTCAGATTATTAGAAAATTGTCTACTACCTAAAACGTTGTGGACGGCTGGATTATTTAAGGAATAAGTAAGCCAAAGGAGATTTGACATATTTCACAAGGGCATTGGCTCAAATGGCGCAACACCTCCAGCCAGAGAACCACGGATTCACGGAACAGGTGAATAGGTGCACCCGGATAAGAGGCACATCATAATGCAAAACGGAATGTGGAGTGAAGCCTATGAAACTTCAATGTACTGACCGAACTGCATGCGGCGTTGAACGCGTTCATTTGAGGTGACTGGAGGCCAATCGAGGGCCCCCGAAGGTCTCTGAGTGTAAAGCGGTAGCGGCTGAGAGTACCTGGCTTCCCAAGCAATCACCATGCCGTGTAATCAGGGTGAGCTTCACTAAGGTGAACTCAAGTGCGGAGCTCAGGATACGGCAGGGATGGAGTGGTGTGCCCTCAGGGTGGTTTTAAAGCGTGTAACCGCATGAGTTCACTTGGCCGTATGATGCGACATCGGCCAGGGTGAGAACACCCCCAGGAAGCCGAGGGTGACTCGCGGTCTAAAGGTGATGGCCATCTCCTGTGCTGGATGGGGAGAGGCAGCGCCTCGAGGGTTGTAGTCTTTTTGATCAGCCATGGTTTTTTCCCACAGGATCATCCGGGTCATTAGCGTCGCTTCCGCTCATCTCGCCATTCTCAGCTGTGCCGTCACATGCGAAATCTGCATTACGTATACTTCGGCTGGTGAGCCTTTATGGACAACTAGTGGGATACATGAAGCAACTACTCAGTCAAAGCCAACATCATCTTACTCTTCTAAACTTTTCATCTTTGCACGGGAATCGTATAGGAGATTTTTGATGGAACACAGAAAAATTGTCTTGTGACAAAAATGGCCAAATTCGAGAATCTTGGAATGACCTAGATTCTTATCCGTGTACCCCACCCCACAAAAAAATCACCTTCTGCAGGATGGAGTGCGAACTCAAATGTGGAGTTCATAAACATTTACGTAGTACCAATACCAATCAGATGTGTATAATCCGTCACAAAATACATTTATTCTTACTTATTCACTGGAAATACGATTTATTTTAGACTTCAACCCCGTCAACCTTATTCATCATACAGGGCTTAAAGCAGTGTTCATCGACCATTCATTCGAATTCTTAGTTACAGATGTTATCTCTTAAAGGCTCTTAGACTTCTGGCTGATATGACCTGGTCTTTTGGGGGCAGGCCAACGGTCTAAATGGCTAAACAGTATGAATCTTATTCAACGATGATTATTTTTGCAGTATTTCTGCCCAAAGCAACTCTTAGAAACATCCAGCATCATATGCAGTGATAGCAGACCCGTTCAACAGTTCGCTCGTTCATCCTTGTTTGTCCGTTTAAATCAGGTATTATACTTGATTTTTCAAATTTATTTTCATTCCTGCTTGGGTTACAAGATTCAGTTCGTTTGTTCTAGTCCTCCATCCTCGCTGTTCATTTAGTAGAAAATTTCATTTTTTCAAGTAGTAGAAATCTGAAATTTTGGTCAGGGACCGTTTCCAGCTCTAATTGGTCCTCGAAACTTTTCAGCCCAAACGGACCAAATGTCGGTGGGGTAGGGGTCGAAATGTGTATTTCGAAAAATGGATTTTTGAGATTTTTGGCAATCTAAGCGTGTGGGGTATTATTTTCCACTAAATTTTGGACGCTGAATCCAATGAGACGGGTCCCGGAACGAGCCGCAAGCAACAGCCGGCGAGAGACATCATAGATTGGACAACACTTTCATACATTCCAAACATTTGTGGCCTTGAGTACAAAGAATCGCTGATAAAACCAGGATTTCCCAACTCACTGGAACACCCCCTTAAACACCTACACTTTCACCACTTATTAGTTATCAACTGTGAAAAACAAAAGGGTGTTTTTAATAGCTATTCAATGGGCGTAATGAGCAGATGGGAAAATTGTTGGGTAACCTCATCCTAAACAATATTGTTTTAAAGTAAAACCGAATGCACGGAAATAAATGCAATTAAGGGTGGATGGAGGTGGGACTCATGGGGTAAGAGAGTTTTTCAACAGGCATCTTGTGAAGTTCCCCTACGTATTTTTCAGCCTCTTTACAGAGTTGCAAGGGCTTGCCGAGTTGGTTTGACGAAGGGAGGGGAGGTTCACTTGGCATAATCACCTCTCCCGTCTCCCCTGCGGTTTAATCCATTTAATAAGGTAGAACGGCAACGAAGGGGCGGGAGTATAAAGTTTAGGCAGCGACAGGAGGCGAAGAGGCCAAAACCCCCGAAACAAGCAGAGAGCGAGTTGAAAAGTCGATTTTTTTTTTAAATCTCGTCCCTTCTCTCTGGACTTTTTTAAGGGGGTTTTAAAAAAGAGGTCGAGTTTAACAATTAAGACACTGACCTGCGACAAGGTGGAAAACCCTGTGGCAATTATAACTTGTTTTCATTCTCCAGTTTTTTTAAAGGTTTTTTTTCGGTTTAGGGGTCAAACTCATTTTACAGCGTCTCCCTACCTGAAACCCTCTTGAAATTGATTGGACGGTGGAGAAGGGGGGTTATCTGAAGTCGGCAGTAACTTTACCGTGAAAGGTAGCCAGGCCTAGGTAGTGGAATAGCATTGGATGAGACGACCTGAGTCAACAGGATGAACTCAACCTTGTACAGCAGTTACCTTTGGAGGTCGGAAAAAATTGATAAAAATGATCTTATTGACTAAAGCAGTAATAATAATAGTACTATAACAGTTCAGAATTGCGCAATCCACTATATTTTCAAATTTTGCAGTCGTTTCGGGACCCGTCTGTTTGGATTCAGTGCCCAAAATATAGTCGAAAATGATACCCCACATGCCTAGATTGTCGAAAATCCATTAGACCATTAGACCCCCCCCCCCCTCTCGTATTTGGTCCGATTGGGCTGAAAAATGAGAGGAGCGCTGGTAGGGCTGTATTTGGTAGAGCC
Source organism: Cyrtorhinus lividipennis (assembly GCA_019603395.1). NCBI lineage: Eukaryota > Metazoa > Arthropoda > Insecta > Hemiptera > Miridae > Cyrtorhinus > Cyrtorhinus lividipennis. The sequence continues at coordinate 13,743,382 of CM034008.1, forward strand.
AGGGAATATGAGAACACCAAAAGGACTACTCGATTCATAGTTTTCATCTGTGCCTCGTACTGATTTAACGTAGCACTCTGTATATTCTTATCCTTCCTTGCGGCTAATTATTCAGTAGATCTTTCTAAATATCGGCAGAATAACAGGCTACAGTGCCGCCCATTGGGCTTGCCTGAACGTTGGGGTATTTTTGGTATTCTAGGGCTTGGATAAAAAGACATCTTAACGTAGACGCCAAAAGGGATGAAAATTGGTACTCTCCGTTAAACCCCCCCCCCCCCCCACCTGCCACTCAACTGTGACAGCCTCTCACTACCCGATGTCTTCTGACAATAAGGAATTATTCTCTTAAAGGAAGTTGGTTGGTGTGCGTCAACCATCTTTAGACAAACTAGATTATTCGATGGTCCAGGACTTCAAATACCCAATGCCAGAACATATCGTGTGGCGAGAGGCATTCACAAAAGGGAACCGGAAAATCTTGCCTACAGATTCAGATGCAAGGAATCTCATTTCGTTCAGTAGTCAGAACATCGACCAGTCAATCGAGATTCTGATATTTTGAATCGATTGGAATGAGCCTGGGACACTCCTTATTCAATATTTGCTCAATAATCTTCCTGCCAGGAATAACCAACCATTGTGGACTAATTTTTAGCGATTTTGAAGAGAAGGAAAAGTTCGATGCGGGTTTCCTTATCTCAGCAGAATACAGGCACTGAACAGTCGCAGCGGCCGGACTCGTGGAGGAAAACCCGATTTTACTTGCTGCTCAGTTAGGGAAACAGCTGAATTTTATTAAACCTTATCCCTTAAGGTTATCCAAGAGACCGCTCATGGAATGCTGTTGCAGTTTAGTTAGCTACCTATATGAGAGGTGGAGGGAAAAATCCATCAGGGTCCAACTTATTCCGGTTTTTAGATGATGACGCCATCTGGTAGCGTTGAAATGTGTACTTCTAAAAATGAATTTCTGAGATTTTCGGTGATCTAGGCATGTGGGGTATCATTTTCGGCTAAATTTTGAACGCTGAATCCAATGAGACGGGTGCTGGAACAATTGGTGCCCACCGGAAGAGGTTAAGGGTAAAAATGGGTAGCTATCTCCCTATTTTGATTGTGGGTTTTCGAGATTTCTGATACCTTGGCATGTTGGGTATCATTTTCCACTAAATTTTGGAACCGATTGGAATGAGTACGGGACACGCCACACCCACTATTTTCCCCATTTTCCCCCATGTTCGATATTTTCGACGATTTAGGCGTTTGGGGTATCGTTTTCCACTAATTTTTGGACGCTGAATCGATTGGAACGAGTCTCCATGCCGCTGGTTCTTGACATAACCAACCCCTGTGAAATAATTTGCAGCGTTTTTCTGAAATTACTACCAGGATATCCGCCCATGAGAAATATCCGCCCAACAGAAGTGTCCTCTGTGATGCAGTCAAGGGTTGGCGTGAGGCTGAGATGAGCATTTCTTCGGGAATACATGAAAAGAGGACCGAGAAAAAGGAAATGGCCCAAAATGTATCCTTCCTCGCACACAAGATTATCCCACCCTCGTCCCTATCCCCCTCACACGTCGTATTTCCACCGAAGCCGAATCCCGCGGTGTTCTCGGAGACCTGCGCGTTTTCTTCGCGTCTACTTTTTTCCCTTCTTTCGGTTTTCGCCCGTCCTCCTTTTATCCCGCGTCCCACCTTTCCACCACCCCCGGTCACACATGGGGATCGATCCACCCGAACCCCCCCCCCCCCCCTCTAGGGTGACGGGGAAAAGAATCGGAGGACGACGAGAGGGGAAGAGGGACGCACCTTTGCTTTCTTCTTTATCTAATGGCGCAAGCCGGAGGTATTGAACCGGAATCCTCCCTCCTTCGTTTCTCTTAAGCCACCCCCGAGTCCCGTCGTGCCACTTTTCTTTTTTCCCGGTTCCCAAGTTTTCGTTCATTCGCCTTCGTCTTTCCCTCAGTCTCAAGCTCGATCGCACGATCCGAAGGAATTTGTGATTAATCGGATCACAACTGTGGAAGCTATTGCTGAGGAGAGGAAAGTTGATCACAAAGACACAGAGACGGACAAAAAACGACAATTTTTCAAGAGGCTCTAAAACCTCGAATACGAGTACCTAGAAATTTTTCTAGCTCTCTTTCTAGATCATCTTAATTTTCCCATTTGAGTTTTCCCCACCCCTCCCAAAAATCGTCCAAATAGAGGAAAACAAACTAATCATATCATATCAACAAACTTACTATAACAAATTCATCATATTGTTTTGCAAGGATCTCAAAAACCATATTCGCGCGCCCCGCGCTACTGCGCAACCATGCATCTACATACATTCCACATGCGGCACTAACTTTCTTATTTTATGCGGGAACCCCAATTTTTATTGCTGATTCGGTTACTACCCAAAATTTCGTGAAAATTAGACCCCTCTACGAATTTTTTTACTGTGCGCAATCAGTTCAGTTAGCACGCAATGTTGCGCAACCCCAACATTGTCAAATAATGGATGATGGTGAATTCTAACGTGTAGCACTTGAATTCTCATGGTTATGAAACGCTGATTCATGTGATATTATCTGTTTCCTGATTCAACTCAATTTTCGTGGAATTATGGCCAAAATTTGTCCATTTTGAGTAAAAAATCAGAAAGCGAGTGCCTGATATGAAAAAAATGACAAAACAAATAAAACAAATTATTATTCATTATTCCACGAAAATTGAGTCGATTCAAGAAACAGATAGCACCTCGTGAATCAACTTTCAAAGACAATGAATATTCATGTGCGACACATCATAGTTTTCCACTATTTGACAATTTTGAGGTTGCGCAACTTTGCGTGCTCGCTGAAACGGTTGCGTGCAATCAAAAAAATTGTTTCAGAAATATAATTTTTCTATTAAATGCTCTAAAAACTGAAATTTTGCACTCAGTAAGGATCTTAGGTGCCTAATTTATCTAATAGTCACAAATGGAGAAGGGGATGGGTGAAACAAGTATTTTGAAAATATAATTTTCATGATTTCAGAGGACATTGGAATGTCCTCTCATTCTGGGTAGGCACCTCGAAGATGAGATTGCCCAATAGAGCGAGATCCACTCGGAATAACGAAACATGAAATGAATAATTGGCGTTAAAAAACCAGATTTCAGCATGTGTTATTTAATGCAAACAGGCCGTCGTGGCCCATTTAACAAAATCGTTCAAAAACCATCACGTCGTCTTCATACGTCTCCCGTGGTCGTCGAAGAAGAGGAGAGAACTTAAGGTGGTAGGAGGAGCCTAACATCCACCACACATGCTCCTTATGAAGGGTGAAAGGGCTTTTGCCGAGGGAGAAAGAGGAAAACAGCTCTGTCACACATAGGTACACGATACACAGATACATTTCCCAGCCATTTTACACCCTCCCGCACACATCAAAGTTTTCTGTCTCAACTCACGTTTAAATTGTGAATACCGATTAAATTTTTTCCCCCGAAACTGTAATCACTTTTGTGAATTGAAACCGTCCCTTGAATGAAATGTAAACAAGGTTGAATTATGTAAAAGGGCGGCAGAATGAAGGTTTAATAAGAACCTGTTGAGTAATAAAGGAGATGGCGAGTGCTTTATTGGCCCGACTGGTCGGCTTTCCATTCCCTAATGACCTCGTGGCTTAGAATCCTCGATAAAGAAAGGGGCGGATGAAAATTATATGTAGCATGAGATTACCGCTATTAAAAAGGTATTCTTAAATTATTGACAAACTAAAGGTTACTGTCGTCAATATCACTTGTCCGCGGTGGCGACACAGTCGTATCTCGTTATACCTCGGCGATAAGCACTGAAATCAGCAATCTAAATGAATTGTGGTGTGCTTTCAACGTGCACGAATTATATTATGAGTTTTAAGACCAAAAACATGTATGGAAAGTACTAATCGTTCCTAACAGGATCCAAAGGCGACTTATATGTTATACAGGCAATGATATTAAATAAGGCTGTGTCTAATCTCTTTCTTCCTTCAAGTATAAAAACTCTAGTCGTGGTCATTTGGATCTCACTAAGCAGTATTGAGAAACAGTTAAAACAAGGTCTATTCAACATGCAAATTAGAAGGTTGTGATGGTAAACGAATCTAGTGGTTGCTTTATATTTTGTTCAATTTAATCATCGAAACGAGTTCGAGCTCGTAAAAATTCGTGATTTGAGTTCTTGCTCCCGACAAAAGTTGTTATTGGCTATTCGTACACTTTGAAAGGGTAACAGATATAAAAACGCTGCAAATTCATTCACAGGGGTTGGTTATTCCTCGGACCAGGCGAATGGAGACTCATTTCTTCAACAGGGGGACAATGGGGGAAACGGTGGGTGTGGCGGGTCCCAGACCCATTGATTCAGGGTCCAAAATTTAATGGAAAATAATACCCCACACGCCTAGGTACCAGAAATCTCGAAAACATACATTCGAAATGGGTAGATAGGCACCCATTTTGATCGATAACCTCATCCAGAGGGCACTAACCGGTCCCGGACTAGTTTCATTGGATTCAGCGTCCAAAATGTTGCCGAAAATGATACCCCGAACCTAGATTTTCGAGATTTTCGGTGATCTAGGCAGGTGTGGTATCATTTTCGTCTAAATTATGGACGCTGAATCCAATGCAACTGGTCCCGGACCGGTTGGCCCCCTCTGGGCGAGGTCATGGGTCAAAATGGGTACCTATCTACCTATTTCAAAAGTGTGTTATTGTGATTTCTGATATCTAAAAGTGTGGGGTATCATTTTCCACTGGATTTTGGATGCTGAATCGATTGGAATGAGTCTCCACGATCCTGTTCCGAGGAATAACTAACCCCTGTGAAAGAATTTGCAGCGTTTTGATCTAGACACCGTAGAGCGCCGTAATGAGCATTCTTCAACAGAGGAAAAAGCAATTATTCCTTGTCTTCTGGCGGGCCATCGATTAGATCATGCACCATCGATCTCGGAGGTCTGGTGGCAGTGGTATGCAGAGGAACCTGAGGTTGTGCAGAACGTCTTCATGAGGACTGTCCATAGCTTGCCTCGGTTAGTTCCAGGACGCTCCTTGCTGCCTGGACGTCTTAACTGTTACAGTATTTTGGAGATTCTGGAAATGGACGATGGCCGTTGGCCAAAAATCTATCTTTGAGAGCTCTTCGGCTTCAGTACTGATAAATTTGGAATTTCACTAGTATTCGTCAATCTCATCGAACGTTCAAATCACGGGTACTTGAGCTAATGTTCCTCAACGTTGCTAAGTTGGTAATTCCTTGGTCGTTAATCCTCGCCTTATCTGATCCTCCCGTAAAACCTCCAGGTACATGTGTTACGTAGGGACGAGGAGCCACAAGGTGTGCGTATTGACTTTGGAAAGGGCGCGCATGCGCGGTGATCCTGGAGGGTAAAAGCGTGAACCCCTTCGCGACTCCTGCCTTCCCCTTTCCTCCCGGCCTTCGTCACGTGTGCCTTTTTCTTAGGCTCCTTCTACTTCACCTGGGTTTTCTTATAATTCTTCCCTTTGTCGTCTTCTCTCCCTCCCCCTTACCCCCAACACCGCCTCGTTTCCCTTACAGTGAAAAGTGTTCTCTTATCCCAGACATTGTAACGCTATACTTTAATCGAATTTTTCATTCAACCCCCTACGAAACCCTCCACCGTTCTTTCACGTTATTTCAGGGACACTGCAAGTTGCTCCGGTTCGTTTCAGGTTGTTTATTTCTCCCGGGCGCCGTAATAAGGATTTGTGAGGACGAATTTCCTGCGCCACCCCACTTTTGGCCCATTACAGTCTCTCATCGCCCACTTCAGAAACGAAGCTCAACCCGAGGGTGACGCTCCGTCACAAATGAAATGAACGGCAGTGTAAGAAAAATTCAATAAAAGTTCATTTTGAGGACAACATAAAAGAACTCGGAGGTTTTAAAGGCTCGTGATGAAACTCGGGATCGAGTTGATTTCAAACCGGGTGCTCAAGAGGCGGATTGGTTTTTGCTCTTTTACATCATACCCTTGAGGGGAAAAATTTACCAACGTAATGAACTACCCAACATAATCAACGATTTTGCCGAAATAATGACAGCAGTAGGACGAGATTAGAGTGGAAAGCCGCAATAACTCATAAAAACAGTGCGAAGTCAACAGTTTTCATAGGACAAATAATAATAACTCCGCGAGATTTATGGGTAAAAACCAGTGAGTTACATTCATAAAGTCAACCAATAATACGCGTATTAATTTATTTTAATTATCAAAATATCTATATTTATGATATTAATATTTATAATATTGTTGCGAGCTGGCACCTGCGCCCATCAAATGGGCTGCTGGCGTCGCAAGGTCAACGACCTGTGGAGGATTAAGGGTCTCAAACATTCAGGAACTTCCCTGTTCGTTCGAGACAACAAGTCGAGTTCCTGGAACCAGGGAACGTTCTGGAAGGTACTCGACCGAGAGGCAGCAGGTATAAAACAGACCCACGAGCGCCGCCCAGGGCAGTTCAATTCAGAGTCCAGATATAGACGCTTCGGGTTATAAATTGTGCCGTGCCGCGTTATAAATAGTGCGACAACCGCGTTACAACCGTGTATTGTGATTCTGTCATTGTGTAAGTGCGCGAATGTGAACTGTGCATGTACTCAAGTGAACGATTGTTAATAAATTATTTACTAAGAACATAAATCGTTACAATATCAAATTCTACAACTCATTTCCAACAAAAAATGTCTCGTGGGACTTATGGTTGGTTATTCCTTGAATAATCAACCTGTTTTCATGCAAATGGTCAACCTCTCCGATTCGGCTCAACATTTTTTTCTGGACGTTTCATGATGTCTAGATCAAAAAAGGTCAATGTCCGTCCGCCGTACGCCGTCCGCCGTGTGCCTGAGGACGAGTGGACGATTGGCACCAACTGGAAGAATGGGTCAAATAGGGTATATATTACCCATTTTAAATATGTGTTTATGAGATTTCTGGTACCTGGGCGTGTGGGGTATCATTTTCCACTAATCATGGACACTGAATCGATTGGAATGGGTCTGAGACCCGCCGCACCCACCGTTTTCCCCATTTCCCCCATGTTTTTAAATCAGTTTCCATGCGCCTGGTCCGAGGAATAACCAACCCCTGTGTAAGAATTTGCAGCGTTTTTTTTTAAAGGCTTCGTTTCCAAGTAATTCCCGATTTAAGGTTTTTTCTCGTGTTTTTGACCTGACGTCACTAAAACGGCCATAACTCCCTTAATTTACAAGATAATCTCAAATATGAGGACACCCTTGGAAAGAGCGTCGAATTTCTCTTCCATAAAATGAGTACTGCTATTTACTAATTTAGCTTAAATTAAGAAAATAATTAAAACGCGAAACCTTGTCAACATTCAGCCGGTTAAAGAAAAACTTTCGCATTCTCTCGTAGAAAAACTTCCCCGTAATACGAGATTTCCAACGCTTTATTTTAATTTATTTTTGTGACAAAATTTAGGGGGGAGAATGACGTTTTAAGTGGAGAAAATGATACATTTTCGCCTATGAAGTTCTTCCAGTAGCAATTTAAACTGAATTTTTCCTAATAAATTGTTTGTCTTGGTATATACAATATCAAAAAAGGTAACCAAGAGAGGTGAGGGATTTATTACCTTCCTCGTGACCCTAAAAAATTGGGAATTGGAGAGAATTTCACATTTAATTTTCAGTAAATCTGAAAACAGAGGTATTAGCAACAGGGAATTCACAAAATTTGGTGACAAAATGTTATTCTACGGTTGTATGGTTGGGCTTAACATTAATCTTATATTCTTGAGTGCATAAACGATTGCAAGAAAATCGTGTTTAAACATGTGCAGAGCGTACGCTCATTCGTTCATGATAACACTGGTGGACAATAAAGAACTAAACCTGCATTTATCCTGGTTTTGTTATAGATTTTCAAGGCCAATTTGGCAATCATACGTTTTGACTCTTCACCACTATTATAATGAAGTGTGGCAAACGTGTGAAAAGTTGATCAGCTGCGTCTTGCAGAAATTTAATGTGAATAGTGTATTAGTTTTGACGTAATCGCAGACTTCAGAAATACGTACTTATATCCATAAAAGTCAGAAATTCGCATTGCTCAAAATCCGATAGTTGGTATTGGTCTCAAATATCATCTGTAGATTGATGGCTAGGTAGGTATCACGATTAGCGTGAAACGGAGTCATGACTACGTTTTGATGAATTCTCTTGTAATTATTTAAACTATAGAAACTGTCCCGAAGCACTTTACAAGTTCATTTTTCGAAAGAAAATCCGTCGAAAGTAGCGACGTTGGGAACAGCAGCGGTAAAGTCATTGGCATGGGTAAAGCAGATTACGTACCTCACCCTATTACTCCCACTTCACCCTGGAGCCCTCCTGATTAACTTAGGTCTTCGCCTATAACCCTGTTTTCATTTTGTCCGCCTTCAACTTTTTTTCGCCTTCCCTTTCGTTATTTAACTCGATATTCCAGTTATTTAACGACAGTTTTATTAGACGGAGTCAAATATTCTTGAGGATGGCCAACGGAATAAAGAATTTTTCTCGAGTCGAAGATAAAAAGGGCAAAGTCGACGCTGCCTTTGCAATTTTGTTGCAAGCCTCTGCCCTGATCGTACGTTTCATTCACCATCTGTAAAATGAAAGTTTGGTCGCTTTTGCAGATTCCATTTCGCATAAAAGGCAGTTGCATAGAAGCTCCTTTAAAACTGAAATCAAACCGAACATTAGACGTAAGTTTCTCAAGGTCTTGAACTAAGGAAACTAGGTTTCTCCTACAAGTTAGTAAGCTATTTCAGGAAGTTCGGCCATTCAGTATTGTTCAATGTTTGCCTAACTCGAAAACGCTGCAAATTCTTTCACAGGGGTTGGTCATCCCTCGGACATGGGGACTCATTGCAGTCAATTCAGCGTGCAAAATTTAGTGGAAAATGATATTTCACACGCCTAGGTACCAGAAATCTCGAAACAACACATTCGAAATGTAGGTAGATAGATACCCATTATGACTATAAACTCCTTCCAGTGAGCACCAATCGTTCCGGGACCGGTTTCATTGGATTCAGCGACCAAAATTTAGTCGAAAATAATACCCCACACGCCTAGATTGCAAAAAATTTTGAAGAGCCATTTTTCGAAATACACATTTGGACCCCCTCCCCCTCAAATTTTGTCCGATCGGGCTGATAAGTTTCGAGGACCAACTAGAACCGGAAACATGGCACCGGAATTTTACAATTTTAGAAAATTGTATACTAAAATCGGCGTGGACAGCGGACGGGCATTTTTGCTTATCTTGATATAGACACCTTAAAACGCCCAGAAAAACATTTTGGGCCGAATCTGTTTGGGCCAAACAAAATTCGGCCTCTCAATAGGTATTGTTCAATGTTTGCCTAACTTGAAAACCACACTTATTTGGATTTATTATTATCCACTCCTCTTTGGTCCTTTTGGAAAAGCGTTCATATTTGTGCTCCAACTTTTTACCGACTTCATAAGAAAACTTAATTGTTAGGGGCAAAAGGGCTGAAAGGGTCCTTTTCATCTTCCCTTAGCTCTCGAAGCGGTTCATTCTTGCGTTGATTCGTCGAATAAGAATGGCAAATGACGAGATCATCGAAGATGGCTTCCGATTCTTTCTTCGACGAAAAGAGAATCCTCGCGCCATTTCTCTTTCGTGGCGGAGAGTTGAAAGCTGGAGATGACGAAGGGCAGGAGGTAGTTGTGATGGATTACTAGATCAATCACGAGCATCGTTAACTCCCACTCCACTCGGCTCTTGACTTCTTTTGACTTCGAGGAAGAGGGGGAAAAAAGGTAAAAGATTTTCCGAGAGGGGTTCAAAACTCCCTTTTTTGCACGGCGTTCGCTTCATCGATCCAAACGCGCGAGATTCTCCGAAAATATTTTTCTACAAAATAATATTCAATAGATATATAACGAAAATGTACTTGACATTGTAGCGTATGATACTGTATGTATTTACATGACACTGTCCTTATTTTTGTCTTGCCTGTAAATAAATGAATAAATAGATAAAACTCAGACCATCACGAAAAATCCAGAATGAATCATCGTCACCCTAGACTCTAGCTAGCCATAGATCAGTTTTTTATTTATATCATTTATTAATATTTATTTTGTAATTAACAAGTACTATCAGTCAAGTAGATTTCACTCGTAATTGGTGATTTAGATCCCACCGAACAAATTTGAACGTGTATCAGTCGATAAGGACCTACCTGGTAGGCCTGAACGATCTATTTTCCGCTATATTTTTTATATTTGTTATTATCAGACCATAATGCAACTATCCGAGTTGGTCATAATGATGATTATTATGAATTATTGATGAATGAAAATATAATGAATACGACTAATTTATGAGTCACTCCCTTCATTCAGTCATTCAGTGCGGCAATACTAGAATGGGTTTTGTCGTTCCCCAAAGAAGGAAAATGTGAAACGATATACATAATTCTTGCAAACTCGCACACCATTTAGTGAAGGAAAAATAAGTCTAGGGACCCACAGCGCATAAAAATGCACTGAACTACAGCAATATCAAGAGGACATAAATAGTACTTTCAGGCGTAGCTTGGTGGGGGTGGCGGAATAATTGGGAGCGATTTGGTGAGAGTAATTGAGCAGAAGGACGAGGGAGAGAATCATAACGAGCGGAGTTCACGATTGAACAGTGCTTTGTACAGAGAAACGTTGCGGGAAATGAAAATTTATTCAAAAACGAGCAGAAAGAAGACTTTTTTAGCAAGACAACCTATTCTGCTAAGGCATTAATGCATCGATTTTTATGGAAAATCATTGGGAACGAAGACCGAGAATTTTAATACACATACAGGCACCATTGCAATCGTACTGAATTAAATTTTATGTGAGAAGCTGATTGATTTTTTTATTTAATAGACTGCCCATGAGTGAAACCATCTCTCTAACCATTCATTAATAAATTGTTGCTGATCAGCAGAAAAAAGGGAATAACTTCAAAGCCTCTTGGATAATATTATTTCCTTTTGCGGACCGGGAGAAAAGGGAGGCAGATGAAGTAGGATAAAGGCCGGGGTGAGAGAAAACGCCGAGGGAGGTGGAAATGGGCGAGGGGGATAATTTATGGAAACATGTGTTCCAGGATCTCATTTTCCCTGGCCGAGGAGGCTAAGGCTATCATCCCTCCGAGTAATACGGAGGCATTACGTTCCTCTTCCCTTCGTCCTTTGTTTTGAGGCAATTTGTCTCAGGGGAGGCGCAAGAGGTTACGGAGGAGAAAAGCTCCACGGGAAACCAAGACGGGGAAAATCCGGACGGGAGAATGAAGATGAAGATGTGTGGAGCCCTACGTAAAACGTCTTAAGCTAGTCATTTTCTTTTCTTCAAGGCAGAAATGCTGAGTCAGGTGTACTGTAGGTATCCTTGTAACATTTACAGGTAGGGGTTGATACGTTCAAATATTTACGTTCAAGTTCAAATATTACAAAGGGAAACACCTAAGACTAGTCAGGAGGGCGATAACACATCAGTAAGACGGGACCGTATGGAGAGGAGGGAGATCGAGAGCAGGCCGTGCGCGGCTGTCAGCAGGTCAGCCATTCTAGGAAGTCAGCTGAGAGGTCGAGAACGCATGAATTTGGTGGGCGAGAATGGCACAGCAAACAAATCGCAGGAGCGCAGGCCAACTGGGGCACCCACAGGCCAAACTGAGCCAGGAAGGATTGACCATTAATGCACCAGAGAAGATGCCGTGCATAAAGGACATGTCTGGGAAGGGGCCGAATAAATGAAACTGGTGACCCAAGCCACTGTAGTCCACATCCTCACGACAGACCCCATGCTTGAAGGCCAGGTAACGAAGGAACAAACACCCTGTTGAGCTGATCAACTTGGCATTCCTATGAGTGGCGCCAGACGATGAATGCATACTCCAGGGGAGGCTGGAAAATAGCCCGGTAGAGTGTTATGAGGGCAGTGGTGCTGGTGAACTCCCTGGTGTTACAATAATTATGATGTAAAGGTACATGGGGGGTAGGGGAGGGCGCTCGGTAGTCTAGTGGAATAGACGAAGGATTGGTGTGGTACTCCGAGCGGCCAGGGTTCGAATCCTGGCTAGAGCAACTTAATTGTTTGTCTTGACCCTCATATTCGTCCTCTTCACTTAAGGGGGTGAGGCAATAAGTAGCCAGAGCGAAATCGTCAGATCAATTTACGATCCTCTTTGGAGGACGGCTGACGACGTCCGCGACACCTGACCAAGGTAGTCGGACGAAAATCCAAGGTGAAAGTCCTTGTTTACTTTACTTTACTTTACATGGGGGGTAGGGGTAGCAGAACATGCATGGGTAGAAAGGATGGGTCATGCAAAGGCAGACATGATGGGCAAGCGAGGGTAGACCGGTTAGAGCATGCGAGGGCAGGCTGGGAGGTGAATAACGCCCACGAAATAGAGTTGTGGCAACACGAGCATGTCCGTGCACGTTCGCCAGGAGAAAGAGTGGGGGACCCGAACGTAGGGAACAAAATAAAAGAAGTCTTTCATGGTCAGGTATGTTCGTTCAAACAGGGTTGTCCCAGAACTTACATTTTCACCATAGGTGCTGCTATACTCTTCTTCATGGCTCAATTCAATATCTAAATGGTTTGTTTTTACCTTCCCCTAATCCCTCCAGATTTCTCATTCTTATAGTAGGTATTTCCCCTTTTCATTTTATCACTGAAGAAAACTCAGGGGAAATCATATAAGATGGGGAGTCGGGTTGAAATATCCCCCCGCCCCACTGCCGCCTTTTCTACGTTTTCGAAGATCTGGAAATACAGGAAAATAAAAAAGTGAGTTGATTCTGATATGACAAGCAGTAAGAGAGCTGAAAGCCTCGTCATATGATTTTGGTCTGTTCAAAAGCCACCAAAACGAATTTATCTATGCCTTGAAAGATCAGACACCTCTCTATCGAATAATTACATTTCTTATCAACGGTCTTTCCCCCTTAGTCGTGCCCTCAAGTTTCGTTTGAAAAACAACCCCCATTCTGCGAGCATCGAAATTAAAAATTAAAAAAAAAAAAAAATCTCTCCCTCGAGGAGAAGGAACCACTTTGACGTAATTATGCCAGGAACTCAATCGATATAATAAGGGTGTGACGATTACTGGGTTTAATCACGTTCTACATTGACGAAAGGGGGGTACGAGAACTCGGTCACCATTACTCTTTATCTTCAACATGATTTGTGGTTTTTTGTAAACTTTGACGCAGTTCTAAACGCCAGATCATATACGTACAAAACAAGGAGTGAAGCCAATAGGGATCGAACATCGATGTTTTTCCATTGATCCAACGAAACTTACCACTCACATGAAAAACCAGGCAATCAACAAAGCTGATAACTGGGCTGACTGACTCATCAAGACACCGACCACATGCAATCCAGCCAAACAATTTGGTGACAGGTTAACTGAAAAACTGACCAATCAACAATCACACCAACAAACCAAGTAACCAACAAAGTAACTGGCCAATCTACTGGTAATATCCTGCCAGGTGCTTAGTTGTATTCATTTATGCGGTGATCTTCCGCATGGCTGGCAGGCGTCGTGTGATTTGGTAAAGTTCTTGAGAACCTTACAATAAACTACAGTACTTAGGTACAAGCATTAGCTAATCTAGGTACGTTGATCTTGCCAGTCTTCGGAACAAGGTTCGTCCATTTTTAAATAGGAATAGGTAGTTATTCCGAAGACCTCGTAGAAACTCTCAGCAAAAGTGAGAGCAACGTAGAATTCGATGATCAATCAACCTCTGCACATCCCATACTCAAGATAAACAACCTCTCCTCTCACTCACACACCGCCGCCACCATGCAGAGGATCACAAATGAGGAGTTGCCCCCAGCGACGAGCTCAAGTACCGGTTTTTTCTACCGTTGAAGAAGTGTCCACACTCCAGGATATTCCTTCACTCCGGGACAACACCGGTGAAAATGCACAAGAGCCCCCATCCCAAAGCAACGAGGGTATGTTGAACTCAGGAAGTGTATTCAAGGCGGAAAAAAGAGAAGTAGACGACCCCGTGAAACATTTATCTTTAAGATAGAAGAAAAAACTTCCGAGACCAAGAGGCTACTTCAGAAGCTTTTTTCGTATTTCTCCTCTTCCCCACTACCTTTTGAATATAAATAGGGACTTTAGAGAGGGGCTCCCCAAAGGGCCTTCGGAATGTGAAAAGAAGGCCAGGAAAACTGTGAAGAGAGAAGAAGGATGTTAAAAATTACTTCTGCTTCAAAAGAGCCTGGATAAACAGAAGGCTGAGGCTTGAAGGAAAAAGCATAGCCAAGGCTATTCAAGTTTTAACAAACCTTTACTGCTCCGAGGCGTGATGCATCTTCACCCTCCCCTGGCAGAGAATACTAGACGAGGGAAAAAAGGAAAATCATTTTCTTTTTCACGCTCATCTCCCATAAAATGTGGAGTACTCACTCGAATTGACGAAGAAGGTTTTCTATTGGAACCAAACCTCTGGATTGCGGCAAATGGTCAGACTGGATTAGCCAGGGGTGGAGCCAGTCGACTCGCCCTAACTGAACATCTTGAATAATATTGTCTTAAAAAGATAAACTAGGGGTTTCCTCTGAGTGAGAGAGGATCCTTTCACTTCTTCATGATCTGTTTTGAAGCAGGTCCACGCAGGTTGATAGATAAGTCTGTCATAAGACAGGCTGTTTCTAAACTCATCAACATCACATTGCTCGTCGTTTCTGCTTTCTTACTAAGATGTTTTTCTGGTGTCACCACTCTAAGTAAAAGCACTACAGGAGTGGATGGTAGGAACTAGCTCCCTTGTGTCTGTCCACCACCTTTTTTCGTCATGATTTGACTTTGTTTAGCTTTACTCATGTTGATTTCACTATCCCAACAAGAACAACCATTACTAGGTCGTCCACATAATTCACCAGGTAAGTGACTGCTGGTAACACAAGCACTGAAACTTTACCTCCCTTGATCTGTGGAGCTCAGTCTGGGACTGTTCAGAACATTACTTTACGCGCTGAGTCCGGGCACTTGTTCAAGGCTCAGTCGGTTTCATGGCCTGTTGCCCTACTTTCTTTAGGATCATCTTCTTTTTAGGATCACTCATAGTTGGCTATACTCTGCCAGCTGTCATTGTCTTTCAGCATTCTTCACACCAGTCCCTTCGATGATAATGGCGAATCTTCTCCCAGTTGTTTCAGAGATTGTACCTTTCCCTCTCCCATTTGGAACACTCAAAGAATGTGTGCTTGGCACTATCTTCTACAATGGGGCAATGGTAGCACTTGGGGGCACTCATAATTCTCATTCTGAGAAGATACTGATAAAAGAGCCTGTGGCCCTTGAGTAACTGTGTCACGTATAAATTAACCTCCCCCTGTTTCCTTTCGCAGGGATACTGGGAATAAGGCGTCCAGTCCATCTTTTCTCTGCTATGGCTTCTTCCCATACCCTCAACTTTTTTCTCGATCCTCTCGTACAATTCTGCCTCTTGGTATTTTCTTCTTTTCTCGTATAGCTGTTTTCTTTCTGCTGCCAGTACATACGGGAATCACCCTAGCCAGTACAAGAACAACTACTAGCTCTGACACTGTTCTATAGGCACTTAAAATTCTTAGCGCCCCTCTTCGTTCACAGCCAGCATTCGATTTCGAATGTTGGCAATGCTCATACCATTGGCCCAGACTTTCGCCCCGTAATGGAGTATTGAGTGGGTTACTGACATGAGTAGTTGAATGAATGTTGATGTTAGTAACACAAACTTGGTCATGATTTCCCTTGGTCGTGGTACTATCCCTTCAAAGGAAAGAGTTCCTTAAGGTCTACTACTTTACAACATTATTCTAGAAACTCAAAATGATATCGCAATCACTCTGAGCTGTACAACCCCGCATTTTAACTCTAGACAGGCTCTAGAGTTAAGTACAGCATGTTCTTGCTCTTTTATTTGAATGTGGCATCCACCCTGGCTTTGTGTCGAGTGTCTCTCCAAGATATTCAGCATCATTGGCGTCTGGAATGGCTTCGTTATCGAGGTTATCCTCTTGTTAATGAAATCCACGTGAGCCTCATTCATACGAATTCTCGACCTGGTAGTCCAGAGTGGTAGATTAGCAGCAGCGTTTTCCAATAACATTCACATATAATACATATTGTATTACTTAGTATGAACGGTACTAATATCATTCTAGCATTCCAAGAGTAGTCAAGAACACGCATCACGGTAGGAAGGAAACGGGAGGGTGTGCAAGTGAGCTGGCTGGCTGGTATTAAAACAAAAGCCGCGAGACAAAACGATGACGAAGGGGTTGGAAATATTGAGCGCCGGCTTCGCTCTGGGAAACAATGAAAAGAGGTTCGGGGGGCAGGAGGAACCCTGGGGTTTTTGCTAATTAGCTCTTTTCCAAAGCTTCATTCCCTTCCCACTTCATCCCGGGGCGTCTCGTCTCGGATGGATATCCCATGGCAACCTCCCCCCCCTCCCCTCCCCATCCGTCAGTAACGGGAAGTACAGAAAATCTCGTTGAAACTTCTACTGTTCAGTTCAGTTCTCGGCAGAGTGATGGTTTTCATCGTGTGCGTTCTGCCCAGAGTTGGTGAATAATCCTCGTCATAATCCCGCTCATTTCAGGTGTGCCTATTCAGTGTTATTAGGAGAACCTAACGAATGTAGGAGTATTCGATTATGCCAATGACTGTACTTGACATCGAACATCCAATCGATTCATTCACATGTCACCAATCCTCCTATTTATCCGATTGTTCATTTACATTTTTGAATAAATGTTTCTTCTTCAAAAATGTACTTAGTAACTATGTTTAAAATTTTTACCCGATCAAGACGCACCAGCTGTCTCATGACGTTCCCACCCGTTATACAATAATTTACCACATAAACAAGCCACAATGAAAAGCTAAAGAGTGCCTAAGACCTCGTTTCCTACTTCAGACTTGTTCTGTTTTGGATTGCAGGGTATCATCTTTAGAGCCAACACTTAACAAATGGTGGCATATCTTCAGTTTTATAAACTATTGAGTGGAAAACATTGGAGGAAGATTACTTCCTAGTCCCAGCCAAGATGAATTGTACTCTGAAAATGTCAATGAATAACGTTAGTAGATCCCTGTTGGGTCTATAGGAAACTGAATGTTCCACCACGCTCTTTTATGTTTCTACTGATCACGAGATATAATGTTTCAAGTGATCCTTCCCCAACAAACTTCTACTAATAATTTATCCTTGTTTCTGACGCAATTGGAGTTCCCTATCATCACGACACTTGCCGTGGCCACAC
This sequence comes from Cyrtorhinus lividipennis, assembly GCA_019603395.1. Classification (NCBI taxonomy): domain Eukaryota; kingdom Metazoa; phylum Arthropoda; class Insecta; order Hemiptera; family Miridae; genus Cyrtorhinus; species Cyrtorhinus lividipennis. The sequence continues at coordinate 13,760,742 of CM034008.1, forward strand.
TTCCTTTCCAGCATACATTTCTTCACCAATTATTAAACAGGGCATCAGGCACGACCACAGACATGGCCCCAAATTGACCTTCTACTTATTTAGTTGGTCCCAAGAAATGCTTTGCGTCCAAGTTATTTATACGAAAAAATGTCGCTGGATAATGTGTTTTCAAGCTTCTTAATTCCAGTAATATCAGCACATTGTTTGGATTTCCGATAAGTGTACTTTCCCGTCAAAAAGTTCTACTTGGATTTAGCGAAAAAAATTCAAGCTCATCAGAAAAAAAAAAAAAAAAAAAATCCGGAATCTACGTCGGCGAAAAATTGAAAAAAAAAAAAAAGAAAAAAAAGTGGAAAGCTCAAGAGAAAAGGTAAACCTTCTTTCCATAAGACCCTGGTAGGTCCCAGGACAGGGTTTTCGCGGGGAAGGGGGTGAAGGGGGAGATTCACCCTTTATCGATTTACCCCTCCCCTACCGTCCGCCGACGCCTCTAAAACCTACCTCTAAAAGTCCCCTTCCCCTTTTTCATCCCTCTCCGCCTCACCATCCCAACGACAGCTCATTTCTTCGTGACGATGCCGCGGCACGCTAACCCCCCCCCCCCCCCCCCATTCTCTCACACAACGTCGTACCATCGTCGGATATTCAATTCGGGTAAATGGGCTGGGAGAACGGCAGCGCCCTCCGGGAAGAAGAAATGGGAAAAGGCTCCTTGAATACATTTTCTCTCCTCCTTCCCAGATATATAAATTTTATATACTTTTCTCTACATAACCCTCATTATGTACGTGGCGTTTTTCTCATATACCTTGCTCAAGCAGGGTCATCCCTTCACAGCTCCTACCAACTCCCTTGAGTTTCATTTTGTATTATCTACTTTAATGTAATGTCACGTTTACCCATCAAGTTTTGCACGTAAATTACTTCAAAAAAATTACCACACTTCTTAAATTATGGCATAAACGAAGACAATCGATAAGTTCAATATAGATTTATAACAAATTATTCTTATTTTATCATGAATGAAGCCAATGAGTTGGAAGGTTTGAACAGTCAGTGGATCAAATGAGACGAGGAATCCATACTAATGAGTACTGATGCAGCGTAGTACTTATGATTTCCCACAAAGTTTAAAGGTTTCTTGAGATTGATGGAATAATGAAGAGGAACTTCGAAAATACGCTTCCATAAAAAACGGCTCTGATTTGTGTTTGGCTTTTACCTTGTTTGGGAACGCTGTGTTGTGGCTCCATAAACTTGAAGGGTGTTTTATGTAAAGCAATGTGGTCCAGAGTCTCATTCCCACGAATAAATTTGGAGTAACATTCTACAGCGTTGAATTGACCACGGTTATCCGTGTCTCTTGCAATACCTGATTTCGAAGAAAATACGTATTCTTCTGAAAAAATGACGTATGAAGAGTGCAGATAGATTATTTTACTCGTATAAGAATGGAGGAATAGGAAACGCTCATTGTTGAAGAGACATGAAAAATCGAAAATTGCTCAAACTTTTCCCAGAGGCACTTATCGGTAGGAATTTGCTCTGGAATTCCGGCTGAGAAAGTTGGTCGAGCACGAGTTGCGACAAGCGCGGAAACCGAGTTGGCGAGAGACGAGCTTCGGGGACTGCAGGGTTAGTTTAGGGAAGGGAATTAATTCTTAGCCCCTTTTACCGCCTCTCCAACCTTCACTCTCTCAACTCCCCGACCTAAAACCGCCCCCTTTTCAAATGTAGAGCTCTCTCATTAGGGCACCGATCATGCGCGACCTCCAACACTCGACAAGAAAAGTACAAGAGGGTTGGAATTCTCATAAGAGGCCTCTTGCAGGAAGAACTCGAAAAGAAAGTGAAAATAGGTGAGTTGCTTGAAGTGGCTCTTGAAAAAAGACAGAAGGACCGTGAACATCGATCGGCTGACTCGCTGCGGGAAACCAGCATTATACTGAACAGTTGCAATAAGCAACGGGGAAATGTTCATCAGATACAGTTTTATTTGAGGTATGGCACCAGTACCATTGCATGAAGTTTTGCGTTCGTGCAGCAGGTGGTGCGAGTCTATCCCGCCTCTCATAATGAGCATTGACTACTTCAATCGAGTCAGCATTGTACTTTGAGAGGGAAAAAATTCGTTTTCGATTAAATCCTGCCTACCTAGAATCAAATTTCTTGACCTCGGTTATTTTTATTTCACTTGCACGGTAATAATGTATTTTTCTTCTTAATTGTCCGAAAAATATAGGTTAAACCGACTAATTGATGGTTATGTACTTTATTATCAAATCTGTTTTTACTGAAACCAGTAGAATTCATGACCCACTAGACCACACAGAGTCATTAGTTCCGTTCCCCACCATTTAGATTAATTACACAGGGGTATAGGGGGTGTCCACTGCAGTCTTCACAGCATTGTCCACCCCCCGCACTTAGGCCTAGTGGCCCATTGTGCTAGCCCCTGGGTGGTCACAAAGCAAGCCAGACTTCAAAGGCAAACACGCGTGTTGTGATATGCCCCCGGACAACCATTTTGGATGCTTACTGCCGGTACTATATTGGCCTCACGACGTCGAGTAAACGCCGGGGGTGCTGGATTCGAACCAGCAGCCTCGAAACTGTGACCACAGGAGTCTCGAGAGCCCTTAGAGACCGACGCCTTAACGACCTCGGCCACCTCGGCCCCACCATTGGAGCACTGTACTGTTTTCTCCCAACTGATCACTACCGCCCATTTTTGAATCCCAGAGTCAATAGTAAGTTGGAGATTACAGTTTAAGTTCATTATATCCTGCAATTTCGTTCAACACAAAAGACCTGTTTACACTGCCCAAGCACCCTCAAACATTGAGCATTCACACTCGTCGTTTGCCGGTTTTCAGCACAAATGCAGAAGAACCCACTGTTTACACTGACCAAGCATTATTAATAATCATCCCTTTGATTATTTGCGAGAAAGTCGACATTATACTTATTATTGATTAGTATTATTCTTATGTTATTTTGGTAATGTCCAGCTCAACTTGGGATTTGATAAGCAATAACCTCTTTTCACTGCAAATCAGCTGGAAAGAAACTGTACAGCGCTCCAATGGTAGATAATGGAACTAATGTACTATGTGTGGTCTGGCCAGTTGTGATGAATTCCATACTATTCCGCCAAAATTTGAATTACAGCTTGGTGAGATAAGAGGTTCTTATTCCAATAAAACGCTTTTGTTAGTTCAAAGACTATAGGTCAAGATGAGGACCAAACGCATTGTTGGAGCTATTGTAGTAAATAGAAGTAGAAGCACAGTGGTGTAGGCTAAATCAAACTTAAATGTCTCAACTAATGCGGTTTGTTATGAGCGATTTTGAGTAAGTCTAATCATAGCTGTAAATCAACATTGAAATTGAGAAGAACTCGTAAATAATGTGGATCCACCCCAATTTTACAGCTCAAAAACTCACAAATGCCCCATTTTTTTAATTCAAATTTAATTATTCTGGAATTTTTAGATTTTTTTATGATTTTAGGGAAGGAAACGTAGTGAAACCTTTTACATTGTTAGAAGGCAGGCGAAACCGCGGAAATGGTAGAAAACCCCGAAAAAGGAGGAGACTCGATAAGGTTGAGTGAGCGTGTGATCGAAAACTTCCCGCCCCCTTCGATGGATCCCTAAAAAAAGGCCCCTTCAGCGTGTGTGTAAATAAGGAAAACGAGGAAAAGAAGATGGGAAGTTGGTGATTGGTTGTGCCGCCTCCCGCCTTATCAGTCCGCCCCTCACTTATCAGAAGTGGGAGTTCCATTCACCCCCTCTATTCGCTTTCGTCCGTCTTAGGTGGTTGGTTCGCGAAGAGTGTTACTAGAAAGGGTCTCGAATGGTCCAAAATAGGATGATGTCCGAAGTTTTCATCGTTTTGTGCCAATACGTTCAACTTGAGACTATCAATAGGCGATAGATTATAGGTTAGCTAGCATAAGGTAGCTAGGCGTTTTCATGCCCTTCCCAGTCAATGTTTTAGCAAACTGGGCATTTCCCTCGCAAATGAGATAGGTTATCCCTATAAACAGTAAATAAAGATCATTTTTTTCCTTCATGAGACGAATTAGCGAAAAATACGAATTTGCTATTTGTCTTTGATAGTCATCAAATGAGTCAAAATGTGTTTTTCGAAGAATGGGTTTTCGATATTTTTGACGATTCTAGGCGTGTGAGGTATCATTTTCCACTAAATTTTGGACGCTGAAACGATTCTAATGAGTCTCCATGCTCCCGGTCCGAAAAATAACCAACCTCTGTGAATGAGCGTGATCATTATTTGAGATTCCGATTCTTTGCCCTGGGCTCATTCAAATGTTGAGTCAACTGGGTCTCATCTAGTCTTCGTAGACGAGAAGCATTGAATGATGTTAGCTCATTAGGGTATGTGCTTGCTAGTAAGTGAATAGTGCTCGCAGTACGTAGACTGAAAAAGTCTTCAATCAAGGTGGTAAAGCCCTTGGGAAGCCATGAGTAAAATGGCCAGAATGAGTTTCGATACTGGAGGGCGTTTGGCCACCTTCACGGCAACATAAATTAGGGTTGTTGCCTGTAAAGCCTCAGCCTTAACTACGTACTTAATTCTATTTATGAGTGTATTTTCTATTGATCGCTTGCTCGTAATTTTCACCCATCAACAGATCTTCTGTCCAACCTCCATGTATGTTGCAACTGTTTCTGGGAAACTTCCAGTACCAACAGAGTACTGAAGGTACTGAGGTACTTCCAGTACCTCATCACTAATATTTTCAAGACCGGATCAACATAGAGGAGCCTTTAAAAACTATAAATACAGTCACTCTAACGAAAGGCTTTTTGATTATAGTCAATGATAATAATCGATAACGGATGAAATCAAGTGAATGTTTTTACCATAATCCATGTTATCATCTTCCTGGACCCTGTTTTACTCAGTCCGAAAGAAAGATGAAGTAGAAAGTTGTATGAAAGTGTTTAAAGTCTGAAACTACGATGAAGATGGGCTGCGTTGAATGAATGAATGAACGAAGTTTTATTTGCAGATCTGGCAAGTTTTTACCAACGGGGGCCACTTTTCCAGCTGAACAGAAGGACTGAATTCCCATTTAAAACGAAAAATGTAGTGTCACTTGTGCATAGTTGCGCAGTTGCGCGAGGTGCGCAAATATGATACTTTTTAGATCCTTGCAGAAACGGTGGAGGGGCAACTCGTGGGACACCCTCTATGGAAACAAAAATATCCACAAGTATTAGGCAACAACGAAGCCAAACAATTTAGCAGTACATCCTCCCATTCGCCTCAACCCACTCCCCTGACTGATAAATTCTCCATTTATATGGAGCTAACTCGAAAACCAATGATTTTGAACAAACCTGTTCACCCTCATATACTAGACACTTGACACGAGACACTCATTACTGGTGAACTCGTAAAATTTATTCAGAAATGAGAAGGAACCATATTTACTGAGAACTCACTCTGTATTCTCCCAACAACTCCCCTACTTCTGTTATAGACGGTGGAGTGGCATTCTAATCCGGGGTGTTCAATCCCCGTATCCCATTACTCTGAGAATATTTTCCGGATATCGCGTCCCTCCCACGTAAAAAAGTAATATATTCCGTAAAGATGCTGTGAGGGTATAGACTGGGTACATATAATATAAAAACAGCGAGGGGACTCGTGGCAGGGGTATAAAAAGGTGTGGTGGAACATATTTTCTGCTTGGGCAAGGGCTTTTCTTCGAAGGCTCCTTTTCCTTTCGAGCTGGTTTGCATATAAATGAGAGGGTATCCTACGGGATGGGTTTACTCTTGGCGCTTACGGGTTCTGAAACCGAGATCCCGATATTTGACGCCAACTCTTTCGAGGTGGAACGCTTCCATCCGTACCCCTATCCTGTTTGAGCTAAGTGACCCAAAGATTCGAGATCAAATTGTCATCAAATTTTGGGTAGAATCCGAATCTGAACTAGAAGATGGAGCATGGAGACTCATTCGAATCGATTCAGCGTCCACAATCAAAATGATACCCCACACAAAAATACATACGAAATGGGTAGATCGATACGAGTGGGATACGAGTATCATTTTCCACTAAATTTTGGACGCTGTGTCAATAGAGATGGATTTTGGACTTATTTTCGAACATCGAAAGACGGTACCCATCGGGAAAAAAGATATATATAACGCTGCTAATTCTTTCACAGAGGTTGGTCGTTACTCGGACAAGGAGGATGGACAAAATGGGGGAAAACTAAATGTCATTCCAATCGATTTAGCGTCCAAAATCAGTAAATAATGATACCCAACACGCCTAGATCGCCAAAAATCTCGAAACCCCATTTTTTGAAAAACATATTTTGACACACAAATCTAGTTCGATCGGGCTGAGAATCGTAAAAGACCGATTGAAGCCAGAAACGGGCCCCAGACCAAAATTTTTATATTTTTAGAAAATTTTCTTCGACCAAAATTGATACCACCTGCCGCCGCCGACCATCGTATCATTCAAAATCACAGAATGGCCTACCCCATTAACTAACTCTCATGCTTGCAGCTACAGTTGATCTGATGTCAACGGTCGATGACGAAGTCAATGGTCAATAAGAAATCCAAATATAATTTTTTTTAACGCATGCTCGTTTGGGGGCGTCTCAACAGAACCATTATCCTCCAAAGTCGATTTATTTTTTGGAATGGACCACAAGGTCGCGGCCCAAAGGCAAAATAATGCTCAGCAAGCTTTTCGCGATTCAGTTCGGCCTGGTTCTCAGAAATCACTCAATTAATTGACAACAAACGATGTGACGCGAAAGGATATGAACAGAGATTCAACCTCTTCTCTTAAATTAATATGATCAAATCGCCATTTTCATTTACACTCAATGTTTGGTCGGTAAAATCGGACCTAAATTAACACTAGTTATTGTATATTGTTGTTCTCGATTATCCAAACTTGTCCATGGTACGCTGAATATAGAATTCAGGCAGTATTTCTCCTTGGCCATCGCTATTTTCATTTGGAACAGTTCTGAAAGTAACTGGCACGTACCCGCTCTTACTAGGCGCATCCCTTCCGTGTGGATGCTGCAGTAACCGTCATCCGACAGACGATCCGGGCCACATGCGTGTAAATGAGATGCGCATACTAATCACGAGCATCCACTTTTCTCTCTTTTGTGTCTTCTGGGTCCATAAAATATGTTTACCCTTCCGGAGGAGGGCCCCGGCGATGAAAAGCCCCAGGTAGTTGCGTCCCGCTAGTTGATTAATGGTGTTTTGACTATTGACTCCTTTCTTCCCCGTGAAAGGGGTTACCAGAACCTAAAACGAAAAGTTGTTTTCATTTCTCGTCTTTTTCGAGGGTGCACCTTCCGGCCCAGTTGGGAAACGGAGCTGGGTTCATAATAGTCGACTATAATGTTCGAACCTATTGACAGAATCGAGTCTGTTAACACCTAAGGGTTAGAGCAATCCCATTTACGAGCCCGGCACCACGTGTTTTATCATTGCGAGTCAGAATGAAATCATAGGGTTCATCAAATTGGAATAGTTATGGTGTTTTAGAATCTTTTACATTGAATATTAGATCTTCCGTATCTTTTTGTACCTATGAGGAGCCATCGACACGATGCCAGGCAGCAATCACAAATTCACCGAACCCATAGAATGCGAATAAGCTTTTTAGCAAGGCTTTACTGAAGGCCCAGTCATATTAAAACCAGCATCAGATAGAAGCAACGCCTATTGAGCATCAGGGACAGGATCTAAGCAGCTTGTTCAGTCAATACAACAGCAAGTCTTCTAAATTTTCTGGGCACAAGGAAAGTTCGCAAGGGCAAGAAGAAGAAGAAGGGTGATCAAAAAAACGAATCTCAGCATAACTACAGCGTATTCACCTGATGAAAGAAGAATCATCGAGCAAATCAAGGGTGCAGGGGGAGATATTTGCGCTGGAATCGGGAATCTTACATTGAAGAAGTAGTCAAAAGCACAAATAGGTTCCCCAACACTCACAGCCGACATCAATGTCCAAGGTGGTTGTCACTCAAATATACCGGCGTTTTCCAACTGTGAACCTGTAACCAGACCTGTGGGGCAAGTTTGGGGGCTACCGCAAAGTACTGCAAGGACAACCGTGCTGCTGAAGACGTCAGGCAACCAAGCATTCCACTATTGAGAGTTGTCTTGCCTTCTGAGGACAGTTGAACACCTAGAAGAGCCCATATTTGAACTTGTTTGGTTTGGTTTGGAAATGTTAGTGACCTATGGAATTCTTCAATTGTCTTATGTACGGATTTTCTTTAGACTTGTTTGTTCTTGTAGGCATTGTATCTTATTTTATTCACTAAATAGCCATATACTTCTGACTGCTCCCAACTGGGATCCTTAAAATGGTGATACAATGACCTATAGGGTTATTAGAATGGTTCTGATCACTTGCAGCAGAAAAACTTGTGATTTGCGAGTTGCATTCTGTGAGTCAAAACATTTGTCTTGAAACAGTCCGCAAAACAACATGGCAGTGGATTGAGACAAGACCGAACGCTGATAGCTGGTTGGTGCCGAATTTGTGTGCACCTCTGCAGTGCTGCTAGCAGTGGTTGTCCACCACACCACAAATAGTGGGCTTGAGCATGGTTGGGCACCATATTACCTATAATAGAGTTTTAACGCAGGGTATTTACCATCTCAAACATTCTGTCTTGGCCATTCAAGAAAAAAATTACTTTCCCCTGCGGGTGAACCATAGTGGAAATAGCGCTGACATTGACTACTTGCGAGCATATACCAAAGAAAGTTTGGCAGCCATCGACGGTCCAAATAAAACGTAGGGTGGAAATGTAGGTGTATTGTTCTGTTTTTAGGAAGCTTAGGGATTCAGCGTAACAATGATAATAGTTAATCACAAGGTTTTTCGATAGTGCAACTTGACTCATTCAGCGTCCAAAAATGACTGGAGCAGAAGGTGATTCCATACATAAAACTTCTGAGCTCGAGACTCGGCATTGCCAGGGCTGTTGCCTTTCACAGCCAGGTACCTACCAACTAGGGTTGAATGCCGAGCGGGACTTGGAAGTTGGAGAGGCATATCTTCGCAATTAATCTGAAAGCTCCCCAACGCTCCCAACCCCTTTCCCGCGGCAACCAACATCCGAACCGTCTTTACACCGCCCATCAGCTCACTCCACTTAACTTCTTTGTCCCTTTTCCTTTACATTCAGTAGGTATTCCAGGGCTGTATAACTCCCGGATGGTGACGAGGAGACTGCGACGAGGGTGGTTTAAGTTGAAGGGGTGGTGAGAGGGGGGGATCCTTGGGCCGTAGTGACGAAAAGACAGAAAGCGCGGCGAAGTGGGGGAATGAGGAAGTCTTTTGGGCGACGAAAGGGTTGAAGGCACTTGAATGTGTTGACGACGAGGTGCTTTTTTGTCTGGGAGGCTTTTTCACCTTTGCGCTCTCTGGTGGCACTTTTCTCTCCCTTTTCAGCACGATTCCGCTCGTCATCGTCTCCCTGCTCTTTTCTCTCCAAAAATCCTTACCGTTCTTGCCAGAAGGGATTGGAGGGAGGGGCAAAGCTTTTCAAGGTGTCCTCATTGGAAACGCGCTACGCAGAACGTTCCTTCCATAACCAACGACCATCTCCGCAAGATAAATTGCAAATTAATATTGCTAACAATATTAGCGGCGGGGAGAACGTACCTGATAAAATCCAGGTGTTTCAGTATTTTATGACAGCGCTGTCTGTCAAAACACACTTTTAAAGCAATAGCTAGTCAAGTGGGCCGTGAGGATCCCTGACTTACTGGCTCCGCGAAAGTAGGGTTTTCTTATAAGTAACTGACCATCTCACGTTAAACCTCATGCTTCCTCCCCCTACTCTCCTTCTCACGCCTCCATACACATTTTCCAACATGCCCTGATTATATACTAATTGTAACTACAAGTTGCATGGGGGTTGACATCCATTGTCTCCTCCACACCAATGTGATCAGTTCGATATAATATGATAAAAACACAGTCATCGTTCGATTCAGCTGAAAGATAGCCACCATAAACTTCTTTTGAGGCGCTTCTTAGCAGATCGTGAGAGAGGTTGTGAAGCTAGAAAATCATCTGTTGATGAGCCATTTGCCCTGATATTCAGCTGAGATAGAGTTTCTGTTCTGTTATTTTTAATATCCACCTATATGATTTTAAAAGATAACTACTACTATAAGACAAAAATCTCACGATGTAATAATTTCAAATATGAGCATAAATATAATATTATTACTTGTTGCCTTCATTTTTACAATTGATATTAGTTTTTATTCGTAATCATCAGTGTACGACTGTCATCTTCCCTTGATCTTGAGACTGAGTGGCTCCTTCATTCTGCTCTGACCATACCCTGACGTTCTTAGGCTTTATAGCTAAATTAAAAAAAAAATGAAACTAAGCAATCTTTGACTACCGTTCCAAATGGTTGAGTCGAACAATAGTTTGAACATTCATGTGTTCTTCATCATATGTCCTTTCTAGCTGTCTCCAATTTTGTTGAAAAGTTTTATCTAGTAAAATTGCTCTGCTGTAGGTCTTACATTTTGTTCTCTCCTCTTGCATAGATTTTTCTCATTGAATTGAGAGTCTAAAGAAATGGCTGTCCATAAAAAATCTCTGGGTTTACATCAATGTTCTATGTCAATAATATATTCACAGAAATAACAAGTATAATACTTTATTGTCGTGAGTGAAGATGAACATAAATAGAGGCTTCTCAAAAGCACCTCCTGAAGAAGCGACAGTTGCGAATTCTAGCGGTTTTGAATGGAACTGAAGCTCAGTTGATGTCATCACCGAGAGGGCGACTTTCCTGAAGGTGGGTGCTCGAGCTTTAGTGAGCTCTAGTGAGAAGCGGTCGAACCAGAGCAACGTTACCATTGCGTTTGAGAGAGTTGGATAGATCCATCGAAAGAGGTAACGAAATCCCAGCACAAACATCATCTAATTCCCTCAAAATGTGATGCTGCAGAAATCAGTTTGAGTAAAAAGTTGACAGCAATGTATCCAGTTTCTATTGCTAGGTATGATTATAATACATAGGTTGATTAATCATAGAATAACCCTATCCAAAATGTCCGTCCACCGTCCCCGTACGTTTTCGGTAGTACTTGGACAATTTTCTAAAGATCTGAAATTTTTGTCAGGGGCCTCTTTTTGGCTCTTGCTGGTCCTTAAAACGTTTCAGCCCGACAGGACAAATTTGGGGAGGGTATGAGCGAAAATGTGTTTTTTGAAACTCGATTTTCGGAACTTTTTGCGAACTGGGCGTGTAGGGTTACACTAAATTTTAGGCGCTAAATCTATTGAGATGAATTCCAGGCCAATTGGTGGCCACGGAGTCTGAGTACAGACCGAAATTGGTGCCTTCCTACCTAACATTTTGGTTGTGCGGTTTTAAGATTTTTGAGTGGGTACCTAGGCCGAAGGGGATTTCAAGTTAATACTTAAAAAAGCCTTATTAGCAAGTACCATTCCTAATGGTGATGTTACGTTTGCGTGAAACAGGATCGTTTGGCTGCGCCCTATTATGATAAAACTATGTATGATAAAACGCTGCAAATTCTTTCACAGGGGTTTGTTATTCCTCGGACCAGGCGCATGGAGGCCAATTCCTTTGACATGGAAAAAATGAGGGAAACAGTGGGTTTGGTGGGTCCTGGCCCCATTCCAATCGATTTTGGTTCCACAATTTGGTTGAAAATGATACCCCGCACGTCTAGGTACCAGTAATTTCGAAAAAACTCATTCGAAATGGGTAGATAGGCACCCATTTTGACCCATAACCTCATTCAGACGGCACCAATCGTTCCCGGGCCCATTTCATTGGATTCAGCATCCAAAATTTACTGGAAAATGATACCTCACACGTCAAGATACCACAAAACTCGAAAAAGCAGATTCAAAATGAGTAGATAGGTATCCGTTTTGACATTTTGCAAATTCCTTCACAGGGGTTGGTTATCCTTCGGATGAGGAGCATGGACAATCATTCCAATCGATTCAGCGTCCAAAATTTATTGGGAAATTGTTCCCCAACACGCCTACATACCAGAAATCTCGAAAACGAACTTTCGAAATAGGTAGATAGATACCCATTTTGCCCCACTACCTCTTCCGGCGGGTGCCAATCGTTCCGGGACCCGTTTCATTGAATTCAAAATTTAGTCGAAAGTGATACCACATACGCCAGGATCGCCAAAAATCCCTTTTTCGAACTACACATTTTGACCCCTACTTCGATTATGATTGTTGGATGATTATTTACATAAGCTTGTCATGTACATAATAGCCTCCACGTAATAGTTTTGTGCTTTTAAAATGTTAAAATGCTATATCCAATTCAAATCCTTTGCGGAAATGACTGGTTAAAGATATGACTAAATTTTGGCATGTTCATTCAAAGTATCGGAGGCTGTATTTCTGTCGATTGAAAAATACTGAATTCCCATCGCCCTGACCGAGTAACGTCCTTGAGGGTTGCGTTTCCATGGGAACACTGGTAGAACTGACCCTAAAGGTCGCGTACTGCGCTGTTTGAAAACGGGTTTGAAAAAGGGGTTTCCAGAGATAATTTTTCATAGGGGCCCCGACCGAGGGTCAAAAATTTCGTTCTATCGAATTCAGAGTTTACCGACGGATTGATAACGTAGAATGCAACGTGAAGGAGGATGAGATGAATGGAAACGTTGTTTTGTGAATATTGAACCCTAAAATCAGTACTAAAAAATCTGCTGAAACACACATTACCGCAAAATCGCAGGTTGTTTGTATCTGGTAGTGCTACGTAACTGCACATATGATCAGTTCAAACTCAGTTGGTTGATGACAAAATCAGAAACTAGTTACATGAAAATCACAGTCCGTTATGTCCTGTTCAAGTATTTCATCCGTTTTCTTGTTCATGATTGAGAACGGAACGAATTTTTCCCACCCCTTCTGTTTTATTCGCTCTCCTGTCTCACACACTTCTATCTTGGCGTCTGTCCCGCTGGATTCCTCATCGCTCCTGTCTCACACACGGCTATCCAAAAACAATAGGCCCTAGAACGTGAACTGAATCATTTTAATTATTAGAACAAAAAAGAGTTTGCTCCTATGCTTTTTTTTCCTTTTTTTTCAAGGACGAATTTCATTCTACGCGTTGCCCACTGTCAAAATTGAATAGGAGAGTGGTTCATCACAAAGGGAAGGGACGTTCTTGAAAAAAAAATTCGTCGAGACAAGGAACCCCCAGGTGCATTCGGTGTTGACAAGGAACAGAAATAGGGGTGCGAAGCTCTACGCGGACCCCCCCCCCCCCCCCCCCAGAACAAATCGTGACAACATTCCGTTGGGGTTTTGGGAACGTACATACGTTACATTTGAATGGAAGCCCGCTTCTAAAAATTGACCGCCAAGATAGCACAGACCAATAATTTTGATACCAAAATAAGATACCGAATAGTTCCAACATCCTCCGACAGGGGCTTGCCGAAAATGTACGCTAATTCATTAGTCTGGCGATCAATAGTCTTTTATTGGTTGGTTATTTCTAGGGTCTAGTTGGTTCTTGAAACATTTCAGCCAATTGGACCAAATTTTACGGGATAGGGGTAGTAATTTGTATTTCAAAAGTGTGTTTTCGAGATTTTTGGGGATCTGAGCGTGTGGGGTTTAATTTTCGACTAAATTTTGGGTGGTGAATCCACGACACGGGTTCCCGGGACGATTGGCACTCATCGGAAGAGGTTATGTGTCAAAATAGTGGTATCTACCTACCCATTTTGAATGCGTGTTTTTGAGATTTTTCGTACCTAGTCGCGTGTGGTATCATTTTCGACTAAATTTTTGAAGGGAATAACCAACCCCTGTGAAAGAATTTGCAGCGTCTTTCGTTTTCTTGTCTCTTAGCGCTTTCCGTGATTTCGTATTGTGATCCGTTAAACTTTTTAAAAGTATTACTCTCAATAGTAAGATGAGTCTTGAAGGCGACTATACAGATACGAGCATACTGTACCATGTACTCGTACCAACACTGATTCCATTTTAGGAAGAACACGACAACATAACACTAGATCAGTCGTTAGTATTAGTGGGTAGAGTAAGACAACAGAATTTCCGAAATACCAGGTGAAGCAGGGGGTAAGAGGAGAAAAAGGATTGGAATCCAATGGGTTTATTTATTTATTTATTTATAGTACGGACCCAAGGTCCAATTAACAAGAATATAAATATAAATTAAATGAGAACAAAGGTTATTTATCATTAAGAATTAATTGGCAGAAAGGACTTCAGCAGCTCGCGCCCTGTAAGCTTGCAGAGAGTCCGAGAATAGATCGCAGGCAGCCTCTTGCAAGATCAAATTAGCCTGACGAGGAAGACGGAGAAGCGGACGGTCCCTGAGGTAATTTGTCTGTGCAAATGGAACGAGGAAAACATTGTGCGAACGAGAGAAAAATTGAGGCACATTGAGGGAGATCATTTGCAGAAGAGGAGGACAATCGATGACTCCATTCATCAACTTATGGAAGAAGCATTGATCGGCCAGAGCACGACGATTGACCAACGGGGTAAGACGGCAGACACGTAGGATTGAGCCATAGTCGAGATCATGCCACGGGATACCCATCTTGAAAGCAACGTAACGAAGGAAGATGTGCTGTACAGTCTCAATCTGGTGGGCGTAGGTGGCGTAGTATGGCGACCACACGACGGACGAATACTCCAGGAGAGGACGGACAAGCGAGCAATACAGCGTCGTTATGGCCTTGACATCACTGAATTCACGGGTGCGCTTTATGAAACCCAGTACCCTCCGAGCACGGCCAGTAACTGCGTCAATGTGTTCGCCAAAATTTAACTGTTGATCCAACAAGACCCCCAGATCACGCGTAACTTGCAAGCGATGGAGAGAAGTGCCAAGAACAATATGAGTTAAGTTTGCTAGCTTACGTTTAGTGTGAAACCTGACCAAGAGGGTCAGCTGCCCGGCGTTAACTATCTCTTATCATCTACCAATAATTACCGTAATTTCCTCGCCACTTTGAGACCAGCGGGGCTCATTGGGTATTTTATAACATTTTACTAATCTTATCTCGACTGGAGATCTGTCTCAAAACCGGGAAACAAGCATCAAGAGGCAGTCTCTCCCCGATTAATGCATTTAATTCAATTTTATTAATAACCCCGAAACAGGCATTTTCTATAATGGGCCGACGCACCCTTGGGTTTTTGAAGCTTTTTCGAACACTTTTTGCCTCGGCCTTTTATACCTCTTTGTTATCAGATGGGAAGTAATTTCATAATATACCCTCACACGTACGGAAAGGGATGCTAATCAATCATATGGTAATTCCTTAATGCCTGGATGTAACGCGCTTCCCAAAACAATATTTAACATTCATCTTCGTATAACGTGTTTTAGTTTGGTTCTACAATGAGAGTCAGTATTCTTGTAGTAATTATCATATTGAGAAAAGCTACTTCCTGTACGTACTCAAAGCTGCAATTACAGGAGTCATAGAACTGGCGCGCATGTGTGTTCGGAATAAAGTCTCTGGGGAAAAAACGAAAATGAGACCAGAAACAAGATGATCAATCCAACGAACTGAGTAGTTATGCTATCTTTTAGATGCGTGTGGGGTATCATTTTCCACTAAATTTTCGACACTGAATCGATTGGAATGGGTCCGGGACCCGCTACACCCACTGCATTCCCCATGAAGAAGAAATGTGTCTCCATGCGTCTTGAATATTCATTCCCTTTTGGTTGGTTATTCCTCGAATAATCAACCTATGTTTTCATGATAATGGTCAACCTCTCCGATTTGGCTCAAAATTTTTTTCTGGACATTATTTCATGATCAAAAAAGGTCGATGACCGTCCGCCGTACGCCGTACGCCGTCCATCGTCCGCGCCGTTTTTGGTAGTAGAAAATTTTCAAATAACCTGAAATTTGGGTCAGGGGTCTGTTCCTAGCCGACACGGGTCTTCGAAACTTTTCAGCCCAATCGGACCAAATTTGGGGGGAAGGGGGGTAGGGGTGAAAATGTGTTTTTTGAAAAATGGATTTTCGAGATTTTTGGCGATCTAGGCGAGTAGGGTGTCATTTTCCACTAAATTTTGGACGCTGAATCCAATGAAACGGGCCCCAGAACGATTGGCACCCACTGGAAGAAGTAATGGGTCAAATTGGGTATTTATTACCCATTTTGAATATGTGTTTTCGGGATTTCTGCTACCTAGGTGTGTGGGGTATAGTTTTCTACTAAATTTTGGACGCTGAATCCATCAAAATGGGTCCCAGAACGATTGGCACCCACTGGATGAAGTAATGGGTCAAATTGGGTATTTATTACCCATTTTGAATATGTGTTTTCGGGATTTCTGCTACCTAGGCGTGTGGGGCATAGTTTTCCACTAAATTTTGGACGCTGAATCCAATTGAATGGGTCCCAGAACGATTGGCACCCACTGGAAGAAGTTATGTGTTAAATTGGGTATATATATTACTCGTTTTGGTTGGTTATTCCTTGAATAATCAACCTATGTTTTCATGATAATGGTCAACCTCTCCGATTCGGCTCAAAATTTTTTTCTGGACGTTTCATGATGTCCTGATCAAAAAAGGTCAATGTCCGTCCGCCGTACGCCGTACGCCGTCCGCCGTCCATTGTCCACGCCGTTTTTGGTAGTAGAAAATTTTCTAAAAATCTGAAATTTGGGTCAGGGGTCTGTTCCCAGCCGAGATGGGTCGTCGAAACTTTTCAGCCCGATTGAACCAAATTTGGAGGGGGCAGAGGTTTTTTGAAAATGGATTTTCCAGATTTTGGGTGATTTAGGCGAGTGGGGTGTCATTTTCCACTAAATTTTGGACGCTGAATCCAATAAAATGGGTCCCAGAACAATTGGCACCCACTTGAAGAAGTAATGGGTCAAATTGGGTATTTATTACCCATTTTGAATATGTGTTTTCGGGATTTCTGCTACCTAGGTGAGTAGGGTGTCATTTTCCA
The DNA here is from genome assembly GCA_019603395.1 of Cyrtorhinus lividipennis. Classification (NCBI taxonomy): domain Eukaryota; kingdom Metazoa; phylum Arthropoda; class Insecta; order Hemiptera; family Miridae; genus Cyrtorhinus; species Cyrtorhinus lividipennis. The sequence continues at coordinate 13,777,776 of CM034008.1, forward strand.
GTAAATTTTGGACGCTGAATCCAATAAAATGGGTCCCAGAACGATTGGCACCCACTGGATGAAGTAATGAGTCAAATGGGTATTCATTACTCATTTTGAATATGTGTTTTCGGGATTTCTGCTACCTAGGTGTGTGGGGTATAGTTTTCTACTAAATTTTGGACGTTGAATCCAACAAAATGGGTCCCAGAACGATTGGCACCCACTGGATGAAGTAATGGGTCAAATTGGGTATTTATTACCCATTTTGAATATGTGTTTTCGGGATTTCTGCTACCTAGGCGTGTGGGGTATAGTTTTCTACTAAATTTTGGACGCTGAATCCAATAAAATGGGTCCCAGAACGATTGGCACCCACTGGATGAAGTAATGGGTCAAATTGGGTATTTATTACCCATTTTGAATATGTGTTTTCGGGATTTCTGCTACCTAGGCGTGTGAGGTATCATTTTCTACTAAATTTTGGACGCTGAATCCAATGAAACGGGTCCCAGAACGATTGGCACCCACTGGAAGAAGTAATGGGTCAAATTGGGTATTTATTACCCATTTTGAGTATGTGTTTTCGGGATTTCTGCTACCTAGGCGTGTGGGGCATAGTTTTCCACTAAATTTTGGACGCTGAATCCAATTGAATGGGTCCCAGAACGATTGGCACCCACTGGAAGAAGTTATGTGTCAAATTGGGTATATATATTACTCGTTTTGGTTGGTTATTCCTTGAATAATCAACCTATGTTTTCATGATAATGGTCAAGTTGGTATGTGTTTGCGGGATTTCTGCTACCTAGGCGTGTGGGGTATCATATTCCACTAAATTTTGGACCCTGAATCGATTGGATTGGGTCTGGGACCCGCCACACCCACTGTTTCCCCCATTCGAGGAATATCAACCCGTGTGTAAGAATTTGCAGATTTTTTTCTTTTCGGTATTCGAAAGGGTTGCGTTTTCTTTCTAGTCCGCGAGGGTTCCAGAGGGTAGGAGGAGAAGTGACCCCTGGGCTGCCCCTTATGTAATTGGTACCTCTCGGAATCCATGTTTTGTGGTTTATATCAGTTTTCTGCCTCTGAAGTAGTTGTCTAAGACACTCAAGAGATTTTAAGTTGTTACCAGAGGCTCAAGCATGTTTCCCTATCTTGCTTCGAAAGCTTTTTTGACATCCAGCGTCACCAGGAGCCTTACCTTTCGAATGTGCTGAGCACCTTCTTGTGTTTTTTCAAGTACTTTGAGCACCTCAGCTAATGCTCTGATGGTTGAGTGCCCTTCCATGAAACCTTGTTGCATAGGAGAGAGGTCCTTTGCACTGTCTTTTAGAATGATTTACGGCTACCAGAAAAAATAGGCCATGCATAATCATGCTTCAATCATCACCAGAAATTGATCAAATTACTGCAGAAGCGAGGTGCTATAATTTTTGAAAAAAAAAATCAATGTAAGTGACCTTTTTCTTTTATCCTGCTGCCCCAATAACCGTGAGAATCACTTTGAGTCTCGATCAAAGAGCTTGAACCGGCAACCAGAAGCTCTCCGAGACTGGAAATTATTATAGAACCAAACCCTTGATCGATCAATTCCAAAGATCTTCGTTCTATTTTTACCTAGTCATATCACGAACCGTCTCATTGGCAGGTGCTCTTGCCGTTCGTCTTAATTAAACGCCGACATAATAAATTACTTCAACGAAGAAGTTTCTGTTGGTTTCGGAGATGTTTATCTCAAACAGAAATGTGATGGCATTCCACGCCTTTAATGTAAGTTTGCCGGCTTTGAAACTCCTTCGTCCTCCGACATGTGGCTACTGAGTCATAAACTTAGTGCCAACCAGTTTTGGTTGGTTATTCCTTGAATAATCAACCTATGTTTTCATACAAAAAGTCGATCTCTCCGATTCGGCCCAAAAGCTTTTTCAGAGCGTGTCAAGGTGCCTAGATCAAAATATGATACGTCAAATGCGATATTGGTAGTCGAATATTTTCTAAACATCTGAAATTTTGGTCAGGGACCCGTTTTGGGCGTCATAATGTGTATCGTCATAATGTGTATTTTGACAAATGGATTTTCGAGATTTTCAGCGATCCAGGCGTGTAGGGTATCATTTTTGACTGAATTTGGACGCTGAATCCATTGAGACGGGCCCCGGAAGAGTGGGCGCCCTATGGAAGGAGAGGTTATGGGTCAAAATGGGTATCTATCTACCTATTTCGAATATGTGTTGAGATTTTTGGTACCTGGGCGTGTGGGGTATGATTTTCGATTAATTTTTTGATGCTGAATCGATTAGAATGGGTCTGGGACACGCCAAACCCACTGTTTCCCCAATTTTTTTCATATTCGATATTTGCAATGACTTAAGCGTATGGGGTATTGTTTTTCACGTAATTTTTGGACGCTGAATCGATTGGAATGAATCTCCATGCTCCTTATCTGAGGGAAAACTGAACCCCATGATTTTCCAATATATTTTGGATGCTGAATCCAATGAGACGAGTCCTGCAACAATTGGCGCCCCCTTCCAGTGGAGGTCACAATACGTTTTCTTGAAAAATAAATTATCGAGATTTTCAGCAATCTAAGCGTGTGGGGTATCATTTTCGACTAAATTTTGGACGCTGAATCCGATGAGACGGGTTCCGAAACAATGGGCGCCCACAGGAAGATGAGGTTATGGGTCAAAATGGGTATCTATCTACTTATTTCGAACGTGTGTTTCTAGATTTCTGGCACCTAGGCGTGTGGGGTATCATTTTTTATTAAATTGTGGACGCTGAATCGATTAAGGTCTCCATGCTTCTGGTCCGAAAAATTACCAACCCCTGTGGGAAAATTTGCTGTGATTTTCAACTGATGTGGAGTCTTTGACATGAGTTGGATTATGTTTGTGAACATTTCCAGAATTCCACACACTTCTAAAAACGCTGCAACTCTTTCACAGCTATATATCATAACATTGAAATTATGGGTCCCAGAATCATTCAAATCGATTCAGCGCCAATCATACGAGTATACTGAAAAATGATACCCTAAACGCCAAGATACCGAAAAAAAAACCGAACACCTACTTTTGAAATAGGAGAGGAGAAATCATAGTTTGAATGTGGAGGGGGGGGAGGCAGCCCTAAAGAATAATCAAAATTCTTTAATAAATTGAATCAAAGTCTAGAAAGCCAATGTCCAATGCCGCTGGTCGTACATGACGACTTAGGTCCTCATTTGTTCGGACGCTAAGTAAAAATATCAGCAGGATGGTGCCCTCGGAAGTCTCGTCTCGTGGCTGTAATTAGTCCAACCCTCATGAAATGAATAAGGCGAGAGAATGAGCATGAAAGTATACCCTCTGCGCACGCGTTTTTAGGGTGTATAAAGGCGGCTCACGCTGCATATTGCGCTCCAAAAGACGATACACGCTCAATTTCCATTGCTCCGTGAAGTGGATCCGCCCACCAAAAAAGGTGCAGAGTAATAATTAGAGACACCATCCGACTTTCAGGTCGAAAAATGGAAAACCGCAAATTCACAGGTCCCATCGCAAGCTGGTGCCTGCGGTTTTTTTCTTGTACAAATGACCGTTCAGCTCGTGCCTAGGGTTTTCATTAGGCGTTCTTTTTTCTTCTTTTTTTAATTTTAATTTTAGGCACCTTCTGTATCCTGTACGTGACACGTAATGCCGAAAAATATAATGACGCGTACTTCTTGGTGGAAAAGACTGTCACTTCTGTGGGGCTGGAGGAGTCTAATCAACCCAAGGAGTCCACTCATCCACGGAGAACAACTTCAAAATGAATAATGATGGTGTAAGGACTGAGTTGGAACCCAAGTACATTTTGGTCACTGCGTTGTAAGCTCGTAGTTCCTTGTGTCCCTTGATGACCAAATCTATGCAATTATATTATTTGGATTAACAGGACTCGAACCCAAACCACCAACACGTACGGCGACGTAAATCCACGATGTAAGTACTGTATTTTAGCTGAGTATGGCACATTCCAGAGCCAGTTCAGAGATGATAGGTGACAAAGAAAATGATAAGATCAGTGTGTCCCAAAGTGTTGAAGCTCAGCTGGTAAAATAGCAGCCATATAAATCCAATGAAGATCACGAATAGTCATTAATTGACAGGGATAAGCTAAATGACCAAATGACATTACAAATGGCAATAAACTCACCTACGCAGAGGAGGAAGTGGCAATGATTTTTTTAATTTATCCCGAACTCATTGGGTCATGGATTGTTCAGTGATTTTTTGGCCTAACGTTATATGATTTAGAAAAACGCGGAAATTTTTCCACAATGCTTGATTATTCATTTGAGCAAATTTATGGGAGAAACATAGATTGTGGAGAGTCCAGGACTCATTCTAATCGATTCAGCGTCCAAAATTTAGTGGAAAAAATACATCCACGCTACATTTGGCCTTCTATTCCTTGAATAATCAACCTATGTAATCATGGCCAAGGTTATGGAAAGGTGCCATTTTCAATTGGCCCTGAAAATGCATTTGTCTACGGTGAATGATGTCTAGATCAAAAGATGCTGCAGATTCTTCGGCAAGGGTTGGTTATTCGTCGGAGCATAGAGACTCATTCCGATCGATTCCAGTCCAAAAATTAGGGGAAACCATACCTCTCACGCCCAAGTCGTCGAATATGTCGAACATGGGTAAAACAGTGGGTCCCGGACCCATTCCAATCGATTCAGGGTCCAAAATTTAGTGGAAAATGATATCCCACACGCATAGATACAGGAAATCTCGAAAACATACATTCGAAATAGATAGATAGACCCATAACGTCTTCCAGTGGGCACCAATCGTTCCTGGACCCGTCTCATTGGCCCATGGCGGACGGAAATTTGCTCATTTTGATCTTGACCCCTTGAAATCGGAGACTGACTTTTTGCATTCAAGGAATAACCAACCAAAAGGCATTCTCAACTGTTTTTCGGCTCCATCTGACCCTGACCAGAAGCTGAATACACTGTAGGCAGTCACTTTACTTGATGTGTTTCTTTTTTACTGGAATATTTCAAGATTGTACCACTGCATAATCTTCACTGAAAAAAATGTGTAATCTTCCGCCATGTTCCACTGGTATTTATGTCTTGTTCGTCATCTTTTCCGTTCGGAATGAAGAATTGCGATGGCGGTCGGAGTAACAGGAGTTAACGAACCGTCACATTGAACTTCCTTAGTGTTGAACGTATAATCAACTATTTTATATGGCGTCCCTTCCCGCCTGAAAGCGATCGGACTGTTTGATATGAAAATCTCACAAGAACAAAATAGAGTTCATCGTTCCGTTGGTAGGATAATTTTGTGGGCAACACTGCCACAATACTGACGGTAATCGCTGTGGTTATGAAAAATTGCCGCTTCGAATCACTTTGTGTAAAGCAATAATTAGTACGATGAACATTCAAGACACTTTCAACAACATTTGATTATTACTTTAAAGGTAGCTCGAGTCTAACCACAACGCTTCAGTCTGGCACATGTCATATTTCTCATTTTGGGACAAATTAAAGAAGCCCTTCAATTTAAATACTAAGAAAGTATTCAACATTTCTATCACTTAGACAGTCAAACAAAAATCGCTGCAAATTCTTTCACAGGGGTTAGTTATTCCTCGGACCAGGAGCACGGAGACTCATTCCAATCGATTCAAGGTCCAAAATTTGGTAGAAAATGATAGTCCACACGCCTAGGTACCAGAAATATCGAAAACTTACGTATAAAACGCTGCGAATTCTTGCACAGGGGCTGGTAATTTCCTGGACCCGACCCATGTAGACTCATTTCAATCGAATCAGCATCCATAACTTCTCCCGGTGGGCGCCAATCATTCCGGGACCCATTTCATTGGATTCAGCATCCGAAATTCAGTGGAAAATGATACCCCAACGCCTGGGTACCAGAAATCTCGAAAACACATATTTAAAATGGGTAGACAGATACCCATCCTAAACCATAACCTCTTGCGGTGGGTGCTAATCGTTCCGGGACCCGCCTCATTGGAACCAGTATCCAAAATTTAGTGGAAAATGATACCTCACACGCCCAGGTCGCCAAAAATTGACTTTCTCCATGAAAACATAGGTTGATTATTCAAGGAATAACCAACCCAAATGACTTCCAGACAATAGTCCTCTCTTCAACTTCATTTCAATATCCCTGAAAACAACTTTAAATACTAAGTTTGAAAAAGAAAAGATAAATTTGTTTGACTCGAGTACAAAATCTTATTCGTATCGTTGCACCCCAACATGGTATTTTTTCTCTAAAAATTGTCTTTTCTCGTCATCAATGTGATTTTTGTCCCAGAAACACGTATTACCCTAGGGGAAGATACAGAATTATATCAAAGCGTGTTTCGGATTCATTCACTATCACTCCACGAGCGGGGTGAAATTTCGTATCAATTAGTGCGGGGTTGTTCATACAGTGCGCCGGGCGTTTTTAAGCCCTAGAATCAATAGGAAATTTTGCTATTTGGCACAGAGGCTACAAATTCAAACTATTTTGTCCTGTTATCTTGCCAAGCCGATCACACTCACCGATGAACACTCTGGGTGGGTAAGGGTGAACAATATAGGTAAAAGACAGAGGGTTTTCAGTATTATGCGAACATCTGGGCAACTCAGGAAAAAGCTCAAGTTAAATACTGGTAACTTATAGGTTTTCATACAAGATGGGAGGGAGGGGGGATATGTAACCGTCTGGGCCTTTTCATGGGGATATGAAAGGAGGATACTTTTTGTGGAAGGGAAGCCGGTGGGAGCGGGAGAGACAAAATAACATCATCGGTAGGGATGTCCAATCTATAAGTATCGGTATATTTTGTATCGATACATTTAAAATAGATCAAAAAGTATCAGTACAATACTTTAATAAAGTATTGATACTTAATAGGTGGAAATATTGTTCAAGTTCTTTCTCCATCAGTGGCAATAAATAAAATATTACCTTCATCCTTCAACATCATTTTCATTGGTATAAGAATAATATATTGTCAGCAAAATTATCAATAAATTTTTTTCCGGATAGGTAATATAAAATGAGCAATAAATCACTTCTTTTATTTGAAACTTTTTATTAAGCCTAATTTATTTATTAAAACTAAAACGGTATATTAGATTTTATAAATCCAAGAATTACGTGCAAAATGGATAAAGGGAATAACTTTGATTGGCTGAATGTGTTGTTTCAGTGGTACCAACACCTCTCAGGCACAGTACTGAGGACCACCCTTTGGTAAGTTGTTCTGCTGAGAGACGACTTCTGTTGTCGGAAACGATAAGGCCACTGAAGGAGACGGAAATAGGAGGTATTTCAAGGCGGTGGCTGATAGTAAGTGCTTAAAACCACGACAATGATGCCAAAACATCGGGGTTTGATGTTCTTGTTGGCCAAAGTACTGCTTTCTGCTTATTGGGACAGCGCCGAGGCTTGTTAGTTGTGTTGGTGTCACTGACATTTTCACCAGGGTGTCGTATTTTGTCCGAAAGTGGAGCTGAATTCTGATTTTGAATCGGCCGAGAAACTTCGAGAGAGGGGGCTTCTCTTTGTTACACATTATAGGGAAGGGAACTAATAAAATGTGAGTGACGAAAAAAGTAACGGGACTGATGAGAAAAGAGTGTCAATACTCTCAAGTATCGATATTTTGGGAAATCCCTAATCATCGGTGCACATCGGAGGGTTGATGAAACCGGATTAAAAATGTATGTGCACGTAAGCATACACAAAGTAAGCATAACAGTTTGCATTCGTCCCACTCGCTTTTGGGCCTTAATGTTCGGATCAAATTTTTTTTTAATTAGAAAAACATTACAAGTTACTGCGTTATAGCGGCCATTTTATTTATTTGTTTCACCCTTCCTTGCTATCGCGTCGAGCAATTTCAAATCGCAATATCCCCCTCCACCGTCCGAACGTAGATCACAGCGGAAGGCGTGCGAGGATCGTTCCAGCGTCCGGTTGACAGATATTGTTCACCATATCGCGGAATATTGCGTTTCCAAACTCACCCTTCTCACCGAAAAAGAAAAAAAAAATTGCACGGTATTAATATTTGTGAAGGGACGGTCGTGAGTTGGAGGTGATTTACCATTTCGGATCTGACTCGAGAGTTAATGGAATATTGCGATTGTGTTTCTTTTTTTATACTTTCTCCCCCGGACAAAAACTCACAGCGCTTGGTATTTGGTTGTTTTTCTACCAAAACGAAAACGCTTGATTTTTTTTTTTCACCCCCTTCTTTTTTTATTTCAACTCGTTTTGGAAGCGAATGCGTCCACGGCAGTTCCGGTGCCCCCACCACTTCACTATTGCTTCAAGGGTGGTTAGGGTTATAGATGGCCGCAAAACCTCGCGAATTTAACACGAAGAACCGGGAAACAGAGGGATGAATAACACAAGCGACCCTTCGGGAGACCCTCCCCTCAAATGGGCGAATCGTTATAAAACAAGCAGGAATGGCGAGCCGCAGGAACGACTGAGCGGTTTTCGACAGTATACTTGTATAATACAGTGACGGTAATCACTTGAACTCAACCAGAGATGTGGGTATTCACAAATATTGATATTCCTATAAAATGCAATACACGATAAACATGAATACGTGTGTGCAAAAGGATTCTAGTACAAATAAACGCTGAAAATTCATTCACAAGGGTTGGTTATTCCTCAGACCAGGAGCATGGAGACTTATTCCAGTCGATTCAGCGTCCAAAGTTTAGTGGAAAATGATACGTCTAGGTACCAGAAATCTCAAAAACCCACATTCAAAAACGGTAGATAGATCCCCATTTTGACCCATAACCTCTTCCGGTGGGCGCCAATCTTTCTAGGACCCGTCTCATTGGATTCAGCGTATAAAATTTAGTAGAAAATGATAGCTACTCTTCTAAATCGTTGAAAATAACGAAAACCCATTTTTCGATAAACACATTTTGAATAAACGGCTCAACACCAACCGACTGCCCCAAATTATTCAGCTCGCCCCGATATTTTGTGAACTAGACTGAAAGTTATACACGAAAACGACATTTTTTCCCCCTTATTTGTTGTAGTTTATAGGACACACCTCAACATACGGCAGGAACTCGACCAAAGAGTACGATAATTATCTCACGATTAATTAGAAGCGTTGGAGCCGTTTAGTGTGGGGCTCAAGTTTGAAAACAGCGGACGTTGAAGATGTTAGGGGTGATAATATTATAAAATACGCTCAACTAGTTATTATATTCGTTCAAAAAGACGCATATAATAACATATTATACTAACGCCTTCTGTCTTATTGATCAAATGAAATAAGAACAGGTAGCAAAAGTGATGATATCAGCGAACAAGTATAGACAATGCCGTTTGAGTAGGATTCCGATTCTCTATCCATTTCTGAAAGAATGCAGCTTTTTGAGTCATTATCACTCGGGCCAATAATCGAAGTCTAACCTCGTAATAATGAGGTTGTACCAACATTCATCATGAATCCTATATAAAGTACACACATAATCAGAATTTTCTCAGAATATAGTCCTTTATTGTAAAACGCTGCAAATTCATTCAAAGGGGTTGGTTATTCCTCGGACCTGTAGCATGGAGCATTCCAATCGATTCAGCGTCTCAAATTTAGTGGAATATGATACACCACACGCCTTGGTACCAGGAATCTCAAAAATCCACTTTCGAAAAAGGTAGATAGATACCCATTTTGACCCATTTCCTCTTCCGGTGGGCACCAATTGTTACGAGACCCGTCTCATTGGATTCAGCGTCCAAAATTTAGCAAAAATATTACCCCACACGCTTAGATCACTAAAAATCTCGATAATTTGTTTTTCAAAAAACACACTGTGACCCCTACCCGGATAATTTGGTTCGATCGGGCTGAAACGTTTCGAGGACCGATTAGAGCCGAAACAGGTCCAAAATTTCAGATTTTTAGAATATTTTCTACTACCAAAATCGACGTGGTCGGTGGACGGACATTTTCTTATTTTGATCTAGACACCTTGAAACGCCCAGAATTTTTTTTTTTTTTTTTTTTTTTTTTGGGTCGAATCAAAGAATTGCCAATTAAAATGCAGTAATTTCTCTCAAAATGGTTTATTTCTCTTCAGAGCAGGTGTATGACGCAGTAGCATGAAGCAGTAAGCGTTAAAAATTCATTCCAACGTATTCAGCGCTCAAAATTTAGTGGAAAACGGGATCCCACACAGTAGAATCTCAAAAAATCCGTTTTCCACGTACCCGTTTCCACCCCCTACCGCCACCACTTTATGTCATCGGAACCCATCTGAATCGATTTTTTGGCGTCCAAAATTGAGTGGAAAATGATACCATAACACACCTAGAAGCCCAGAGGGTCCTCAGTTTGGGGAATGGAGCCAGAGTCGATAATTTTACCATCAGCATAGAAATTCCCGGAGTAGAAATGAACTTAAATTTATTCCTTTGTTCAAATTTCCAGACTTCTGGCGATATCATTTGAATGGTTAATCGCTAGAAATTCATTGTCAATTCTTTCAGTCAATTCTAATGTGGAATCCCCCCTGTTGTTCCATAAATTGATAAATAAGTCTCGTGCCCTTTGAATAAATATCTTGTCTTTGGCTTGTGCAATGAAGAAAGATAGAGTATGATACAATTTTGAGGAGTTTCTACCTTCAAAAACTGGTGCAAAGTTCACTTGGGAGAAGTGCCGCAATCGCGGATTACACTTGTGGGTTTGGTAGCCCAAATGAAGAAACAAGGTCATACATAATAGTTTATGCACATAAAATATTACAAATTATGTACACTACATATTATGTATGACGAGGCACCCCTTTAGGCAAGCTCGGTCCGTCGAAATGATGAAAAGGGATTGAAAAAGATAGTAAAGTGATCCCGAAAAAGTAAATATTGCGAACGCTGGTTAACCCCGTTCTGACTTTAACAGCATCTCAAAAGATTCAGATGAAAATGTGTTTAACGGAAGCTTTTTGGAAATTTAGGCGTATGGGGCATAACACGTTCGCTGCCATGGGTATCGTTTTGATACACGGACAAACTTAGCTATTTTGCCTCAAGATTTTTAAGATTATCTGTTTTTTTAGACTGTATTGAGGTTAGTGATTGATTCATTTGTAATATTGTTCATTTTTTACAAGAAAATGTAGTCACATGACACAAGGGGATGGATTTGGAGTGCTGAGGGATAGTTTGGCACGTTTTGTATCAATGTTATAGACACAACCCCAGTTGAGGTACGTGGCAAACAACTCAAAATCAATTTTCGGCTCATTCTACTAGGTACCTGACTAAAATATCGCAGAAAAACTGGAAGAAAAAGAAGATTATTTGGGTAAAAATAGAAATAAATAAAACATCTGGGACAAGACAACTAAGATAAGGAATAACTAGCGTTATTTTTCTCATTTCTTTACTCTGGCTAGATATTGTGGGAATCCATGGTGTCCCACCTTTTTTTGAAGCCATTCAAGGTCAATAACGCAAAATACACCGAGCTTGGACCACCAAAATTATGCACAACTCGACAAACATGATGTGGAATATGTATCATGATGTGGCAAAATGTGAATGTTTATCTGTGATACCAATGGCAGGGATGATTGATAATTTCATCAATTTTGGACGCGAAATCGATTCAGAATGGTCCCAAACCGCTGTTCACGAATGGAAAGAATAATAAACCATTAAGGAAGAGTTTGATTAGTTTTGAACTAGACATCTTGAAACGCATGTTAAATAGGAGAGGTTGACCTCTGGCATGGAATGATAGGTTGATTATTTGAGGATTACAAAGCCAATGTAGAGCAGTACACGTCTCAACGGTGGCGGTTAGAGTTTGTTCTCCCACGCTACTAGAAAATTGTTCAACTGCTATGGTCGTTCCATCAAATACGAGTTGAAAAAGAAAAAAATCAAGTAATGAATAGGCGAGAAAAAAATGGTCTAGTCACCGGTCTAGCCTTGCGAAGGCTTCCGTTTGTGAGGGACCGGCCGTATAACGTCTAGGTTTTCATGGGAATTTATCCGAAAAACTGGTTTCCTTTGTGGTCCAGCGTTGGGGGTTGTAGACAACGAGGATGCATAGATTTCGAGCTATGCGGGAGGGTTCCTGAACTGGTTGCGTGGGCGCAGATGGCGGCCTATTGTCATGATAACAACTCAAGGACGACGCGTCAAAACGCACCTGCGTCCGCGAAGGTCGTTCCAGACGGGAGACCCGATGCAAGCTCAGGATCATGATGAGCAGTCGAGGAAGTCCAAGGGAGTGGTTAAGCATCCAAGATGCTTCCAAGGCTACAAGGCAAGGCTCAATATCTTGAGCGCTAGCACCTGACGCAGAAGAGATACTAAATTGGATACTGTCCAAAGTTATTCAGGACGATAGGCGGTTCATATTTTTCGCCTTCTGTCGTAAAACGAAGAAGAAATCGGGAATCAGATCGACTCAGGCTGGACACTCAAGTATAGGTTTATTCCCAATGACCGTTCGATGTTTATTCCCTGCATCTTCCCGAGCTTTCAAGAGTTGTTTCTCTGAAATACTGAGCGAGAGGGTGCTCCCTCTGACATTATCCTGATCGGCATAGTTGTCGAATATTCACGCTTTAACGGTGGGAACTTCCCGGAACGATTAGCGCCCACCGGAAGAGGTCATGGGTCAAAATGGGTAACTATCTACCTAATTCGAATGTGGGTTTTTGACATTTCTGGTACCTACGCGTGTGGGGTATCATTTTTCACTAAATTTTGGACGATGAATCGATTGGAATGAGTCTCCACGGTCCTCGTCCGAGGAATAACCAACCCCTGTAAAAGAATTTGCAGCGTTTTGCCCAAACAATTTCTTTTTCAGCGCGGTCTAGCGGTGGTGTCATGCACTCAATAATTGAGGATGACTAGTGTATTCTGAAGAAAATTCCCTCTCCTTGAATTTTGTACATGATGGAAAGTTCAGTAAGTTGCATATTTTGCAACTTATAAGCTATTTTGTGGAAAAAGTTAGCAATGTTTCGTTTTTTTTTTTTTTTTTTTTTTGCTTGGATATTCCTTGAAGTATTAACTTATGTTTTCGTGCAAAAAGTTCTCTAATTCGCCCCAAAAAAAATTTCTGGACGTTTTGAGGTCTAGATCAAAATTAGCAAATGTCGGTCCGCCATCCGCCGTCCACGCCGACAATACTATACATCACTTATTTTTTTTATCAGGATCAAAATCTAATTCATATTGTAATAAAGATGAGTCGCGTCGGAGGGTACCAAGTTATCGATTCGATTACCAATCGATGAAGTTATCAATGCGATTGAGTAATATATATCAAAAGTTGCACTAAAGCTAAACATGCTGTGTCGAGAAATCTTCCCGTCTATTATGGTCTTTCTTTCGAATATGCATTATTTAGAATTGGACGAAGCCCGCGAGCTTCTTTAAGATTTTCTTTTCCTTTGTTCATGTGTATTTCAACGACGAAAAAAAAGTCAAGATGAATGTTAGAAGTCCTCCTCATCTGACATGAGTGCAGCAATGGTGGAAGCTGAGGGGAAGTTGTATCTTGAGGATCTCTGTAGCACTCGCCTCTGGCCATAATTATAAAAATACTGGGCAAGCCTGTGGAGAATTCTGTAGTTTGTGAGAAAGGGGGGGGGGTGAAACGCTAAACGTGACTAAAAACAACGAGGATTTCAGTTCTGTATTTCCGTAAGTTTAGTAGATATTGTAGTAGCGCGCGAAAGGGTTTTCAACTTTGCTTGATAAGCAAGAAAATGTATTTTTAGTTGAAATAGCTAGGTAAGAAACAATTTATATTGACCGTGTTTTCTTATTCTTGATAGTGTGTATTCTTAGATTGGTGTTAGCAAAGGCCCTTTTGGTTGATTATTCAACGAATAAAAGAATAATAACATATTAGAATATTATTATTAGAATAATAACAAATTATGCTAGTGGTCAACTTCTACGATGAGACCCAAACTTTTCTAGATCAAAAAATGCAGCAAATTCAATAACAGGGGTTGGTTGTTCCTCATAACAGGAGCATGGAAACTCATTCTAATTGATTCAGCGTCCAAAATTTAGTGGGAAGTCGTACCGAACACGCCAAGGTACCAGAAATCTCAAAAACCCCCAATTAAAATAGGTAGATAGATGCCCATTTGGACCCATAACCCCTTCCAGTGGGCGCCAATCGTTCCAGGATCCGCCTCATCGAATTCAGCGTCAAAAATTTAGTGAAAAATGATACTCCAAATGCCTAGGTACTCAAAAACTCACTAATGAAATAGGTAGGTTGGTAGTCATATTGACCCATGCCATTCCGATGGGCGCCAGGCGGTCCGGAACCTTTTGTTTCGAAAATAAATTTGCCTACATCACTTGAAATCAAAATAGTTGATTTTCAAAAAATAAAAGAAAATACAGTGACGCCAGCGTTCAGCATTTCCCTTCTAGACCCCCAATTTTCGTGACCCCAAAAAATTACAATTTCCGCCATTTGATCCTGTGTAAAAGACTGGAAACCTAACTAAATAGGTTAAGCTTTCGAAATAACATGGGACTTTGTTCAGTGTATGTAACCACATCGGATGCCGTCCAATTCATTCTCAATCTCCGAGCTTAAACCTACGTCCGTTTTTCCGCTTGTAAATAAATGAAACCTCCAATTATTATTTTCCCTCATTCAGTCCACTCATTCTTCCTTTCTCTCGTATTTCCAGCCCACCCTTGAAAGCCTGATTAACCCTCGGAAAACCGAAAGACAGCGAGAGGGTGAAACCGGGGAGTGTTGGGAATGTTTTCGCTTTTTTTCGCCTTTCATTCGTTCAAGGATCGATATGTTTATATGACGTACAACCAAAATGGCCGACGGTGGCTCCGCCTAGCTCTTTGCGTGTCTTTTTTCTCTCTACCTCTCCAGCCCTTAAAAAAACCGCCGCCCCCACTCAGCCGCCCCCAAGGTATCAAACGGTATTGACAGAAAAAGAAAAGGACTCCAAAAGGGGAGCTGCTGGAATTGAAGAGTGAAAGAGAGGGTCAAAAAGGGTTTCTTTACGCAGCTTCCGAATAAGGTAGCAAGCTCGCTAATGGTGGAGTAGGGGGTGTTTCCTTCTGATAATTTGAGGGAGGAATGAAAAGAGCACTGGAAACAACAATACCTGAGAAGAAGGAGGCTGAGGTACTTCAAGGGCACTCGCTCCTTCAGACACCCTTCCGAGATGATTACAGTAGTCGGAAGCTCCCTTTTTATGGAGAGGCGACCGTATTTTTTCTTGCCAAAATATTCTCACAAAAAAGTTATTTCAACTTCAAAGAAATTTATGCATATGAGACAGTTCATTGATATTCAGCAGTGATTTATTCACGATCAAAAATATTTAAAATAAAGTTAAAAACGCTGCAAATTCTTTCACACGAGTTGGTTATTCCTCGGACCAGGCGGATGAAGACTCATTTCTTCAACAGAGGGAAAATGGGGGAAACAGTGGGTGTGGCGGGTCCCGGACCCATTCTAATCAAATCAGGGTCCAACATTTAGTGGAAAATGATACCCCACACGCCTAGGCACCAGAAATCTTGAGACACAAACAAAATGGGTGGATACATACCCATTTTGACCCATAAGTTCTTCCGGTGGGTGCCAATCGTTCTGGGACCCACTTCATTGAATTCGGCGTCCAAGATTTAGTGGAAAATGATACCCCACAAGCCTAGGTACCAGAAATCCCGAAAACACACATTCGAAATGGGTAAATAGGTGCCCATTTTGACCCTAACCTCATCCAGAGGGGGCCAATCGTTCCGGGACCCATCTCCTTGGATTCAACCTCCAAAATTAAGTGAAAATGATACCCCATACGCCTAAGTACCAGAAATCTTGAAAACACATGAACAAAATGGGTAGATAAATACCCAAAACGGTAGGTAATTCCTCAGACCAGGAGCATGTACTCACTATCATTAGTGAGGAAGCTACATTTATGATGTATCTTCAAAACTAAATACAAAAGTGAATTTCCAGAAATGAATTTTCGAAATTTTCGGCGTTCTAGGCATGTGGGGTATTATTTTAGATTAAATTTTGGACGCTGAATCGATTGGAAAGAATCTTCATTCTCCTGGTTCGAGGAATAACAAACCAAGAAGAAGAAATAATTTGCAGCGTTTTTCGGTCAATTCCCGTATATTGGAGGTTAGCCCTGCTCAGTACATTATGCAACCGTGCATACCCTCAGCCGCACGTTACTCTAAATTGAGTCCGTGAGAAAAAATAACGTGTAATGAGACCCCAAGGAGACACCCAACCGAATTCATAGGGGAGGAGTACGGGCCAGAAAACAGGTTCCTCTTGGTTGGGGTTGAAGATGTGACAGGTGGAATAGAACCGAACTACCAAAGAAGGAGCGGCACGAGGAGTTTTTTTTTTTTTTTTTTTTTTCACTTTTTTCTTGTAAGACGTAAGTGGTGTGGGTTTAAAGTGAGGGTTGGGCAGATCAGTAGCCAAGGGGTAGTTCCAGGAGCAACACCTCGAACGTCCATTATGGGTATGTACGAATATACAAAATGTTATACGTTGAAACATCTCGAACAACTTTGATTTGGAGGCAGAGAAAATATATTATCACAAGGCTAGCTCGATAATCTGCTTGATTAACGTTAAATTAAATAAATGAAAATCGTGGCCTTCGCTAAACCAAATATTGACATCTATGAAACAAAAAATATTACCTTTCGCATAAATCAGATGTACACGGATATTTCGTGTAGCAAGTAAAACCTTGAATTCCGTGTAAATTAATACAAAAATATCAGCAATAGTACTGGTTTAGTAATTTATCTATAAACATAATAAATTATGTACTTCGTGTTCAAAGAAATTTGCAAAAAATTACCATGTCTATGGTGAATGTGCGAAAAGAGATGCGTGGTACCGCAGTGTATGTTATTATTACTAATCTTGAAACTTCTATTGCTAATTAACTTAGATATTAGGGCTTGATAAATTAGCAATAAAACCCTCATATCAGTTTCAAAACTCGCAGCTTCCGTGTTATCCAAATTTCCACAAATCGTGAAAAACTGTTGCCAAATGATACATTTTCGCCTTGTAATGTTAGTAACATCAAAAATGGGCAAAAGGAATGTTATTCTGCATAATGAATGAAATGTTTAGAAGCAGATCAAGTTTCAACGAGCCAGTTTTGGAACATGTTTCTACATCAAATAGTTTTGGAACTAACTAATCTGAACAGGCTGAGTCTTGTTTCTATTTCACTAGATGTATTTACATGATTTTTCAGGAAAAAAAATTTTTACCGGGTAGGTAACTCTTTGAAATAAAAAAATAAAAAATGGAAGTTTTTTTTACAAGAGTGAATTATTCCTCCGACCAGGCGCATGGAGACTGATTTCTTCAACATGGGGAATATAGGGGAAACAGTGGGTATGGTGGGGCCCGGACCCATTACAATCGATTCAGCGTCTCAAATTTAGTGGAATATGATACACCACACGCCTAGGCACCAGAAATCTCAAAACACATTCAAAATAGGTAGATAGATACCCATTTTGACCCATAGCCTCACCAGAGGGCACCAATCGTTGCGAGACCCGTCTCATTGGATTCTTATTGGATGGAGCGTCCAAAATTTAGTGGAAAATGATACCCCACACCCCTAGGTACCATAAATCTGGAAAACACACATTCAAAATGGGTAAATGGGCACCCATTTTGACCCATAGCCTCATCCAGAGGGCACCAATCGTTGCGAGACCCGTCTCATTGGATTCAGCGTCCAAAAGTTAGTGGAAATTCATAACCTACACGCCTAGGTGCCAGAAATCTCGAAAACACATATTCAAAATGGGTAATGGATAGCCATTTTGACCCATAACCCATTCCAGAGGGTGCCAATCAATCTGGGACCCGTCTCATCGGATTCAGGTTGCAAAATTTAGAGGGAAATAATACGTCTCTCGTGCCTAGATCGCAAAAAAAAATATTCTATAAAAATATTACATTTTGACACCCCCCCCCCCCCCCTTTATATAATTCGTTCCCTCCGGGCTGAAAAGTTTCGATGACCAACTAGAGCCGGAAGCGAACCCTTGACCCAAATTTCAGGTTTTTAGAAAATTGTCTACTACCGAAAGACAAAGTCCAAAGTCGGCGTGGACGGTCTACGGCGGTCGGACATTTACTAATTTTGATTTAAACACCTTGAAACGCCAAGAAAAAATTTTGGGCCGAATCGGAGAGATTGACTTTTTTACAAGGAACAACCAACCAAAAACACTGAGTACTTTGGAAACGTGTTGGAGAGTGTTACTTGTAGATACGAGCTGATTATTGACAGCATACTTTCTAGGCATGCTGTTTCAATTCGTCCAACTGTGTTCATTCGCTGGCAAATGAAAAACAAACTGGCAAACAAGTATTTTCGGGTCGGCATGTTGTAGTCGCATCGAAAGTAGGTTCCTCGTGCTTGGATATCCAAGCACATTAACGCATTTCCCCCGTTATTTGCCCCTATTTACGACGCGGTTTCTATTACGTGCAGATCGACCTTGCTGTGACTTTTTCCTCGTGTGAGCGCGCTCAGATTCGTTCCACTCGGTAATAAATACCGTCAAGGAGAGCTAAGTTTCTCAAAGTAGTGAATTATGACGACTCTTTCGGTCGCGTGTATTTCGTCCTTCAAAATTACTGTTTGCCCTCCCAGAGCGTAAAATTATTTTCCAAAATTATACATTAGGTTTTGTTAATACGGCGAGTAAATTTCCTTTTTATCGCGACCACTTCTCGTGCATGTGACGCGCGAGAACTTCATCACGAAAGGGCGATCAGAATTGCGTTTTGCCGATTCGGCTTACGCTGGGCCGAAAATGCACCGACGAAAAGGATTAATTTTTCAGTAGCGGGATACTATATTGCATTATTTCGCGACTGAAGAACCGCACGCAAACTATTTTGGTATGCGTTCAGCAAAATGTATTTCAACTGACACCGTCTTACTCGAGTGATTTTTGAACACCTAATGTTCATGTATAACTCTCACTCCTTTCGTTTCTCTGTCCCACAAGGAACGGTGCTGGCTCCACTGTATTACACCATTTACTGTAATGACTTCTTCAATTATGGGATCGATGGCGAAGTAATTTGCTTTGCAGACGACTTTGCAATGAGTGTCAGAGGGAGCTTCTTGTGATGATGTACAAGAAAAAACATCAAAAAACCTTCCTACATTAAATCAGGGGCCAAAAGCAGACAACTTCTCGGAAGTGGTCCGAGTAATAACCAACTGTGAAGGAATTTGCAGCTTTTGTACTGTAACGATTATGTTCTTAGTAAATAATTTATTAACAATCGTTCCCTTGAATACACTGTTCACATTCGCGCACTTACACAATGACAGATCACAATACACGATTGTAACGCGGTTGTCGCACTATTTATAACGCGGCACGGCACGATTTATAACCCGAAGCGTCTATATCCGGACTCTGAATTGAACTGAACTGCGCGGCGTTTCTGGGCCCGTTTTATACCTGCTGCCTCTCAGTCGAGTACCTTCCAGAACGTTCCCTGGTTCTCGGAACTCGACGTGTTGTCTGGAGCGAACGAGGAGGTTCCCGAATGTTCGAGACCCTTAATCCTCCACAGGTCGTTGACCTTGCGACGCCAGCAGCCCATTTGACGGGCGCCGGTGCGAGCTCGCAACAGTACATTATAGGTAATTTTAATAAGAATCGTGTAACTCAATACCGAAGATGACGATCAAGTCCAAAACATATATATATATATATATATTTTTTAACCTTCATATTTTTTTGCAAGGATCTCAGATATTATATTGGCGCACCCCCTGCAACTGCGCACCCTGCAAACCCCTACAAACCAGTGCATCAAGCACAAGTGAACCAGCATCAAGTGAATCAGCGTTGGAAAACAATGAAAATTCATGTGCCACACTTTAGAGTTTACCATCATCAACTATTTTACAATTTTGGTGTTGGACAACTCCTGAAAGAGATCCAATTTTCATGAATTTTTTGGGTAAGATTTGAATCTGCAGTAAAAAATGTGGTTCCCATTTAAAATAAGAGTGTTAGTGTCAGTTGCGCAAATATGGTATTTGAGTTCCTTGAAAAAAAAAAAAATATATATGGAGATTCAAAAAAAGAATCTATTTGTTCAATCCCATTTGGATGATTTTAGGAGGGGTGAGGACAACTCGTGGGACACCCTGTATTCAGAGGCTTCGTTCACTCAGCGTATGCTTTGAGTAGATTGTCTGGAGTTATTTCAGTGTATGATGATGAATTGTATCATTTACTTACTGAATGTGAAATGCGTAGTTTCATCTAGTTTTACCCCCTTAAATTACTCCTCATTGGTACCCGGCTGATGGCCAGGCCTGTCCCAGCTGTAATCACAGGCAAGAGAGGATTCCGAAATCACTCACGATTAAACGAATACAAAATATATTGTGAGGATTATGATGAAACTCTTAACCTTAGTGCTTGAAGCATATATTTTCGAGTCACGTCTGTTCAGCCATTCTTCATGGAGGTTCAATTCCTCGTTCGAGACATGATGTAATGAACAGAAAGTGGCGAAACCCCCAAATGTCCCCTCGAAAAAGAAATGGAAAACGGATCCCTCGAGTGTATTGATTTTTCCGGATCAATTACATAATTTACGGGAGATCACCCCTTTTGGAGTGCACATGTGAGGGATGAGGGTCGCTCTCTTTTTTTCTAAAATGGAGTTCTCAACGGTGGGGGCGGTGTGGGAAAAACCGCTCGCAACCCTCCGGCTCTCGATGGCGATGTACACGTGGAATTGTCGACAAGGATTGATGAATATTTCAAAGCGTGACTCGACAGAGCGGATCACGGATCAATGGGAAATTCTTAATGCTTTCAAAGTGGGTTTTCCACCGGAAATCTCGGTACCTACCGGTAATGTGAGCGGGTGCCAATTGTAGGAGGTGCCAACAAAAATCTAGCAGTGGCAATGGAACAGAAATGATGAGAAACAGCATTTCCGGGCAAACAGATGATAACACGGGTTGGTTATTCCTCGAATGGGGGAAACAGTGGGTGTGGCGGGTCCTGGATCCATTCCAATCGATTCGGGGTCCATAATTTAGTGGAAAATGATACCCCACACGCCTAGGCACCAGAAATCTTGACACATATAAAATGTCACTTCATTGAATTCAGCGTCCAAGATTTAGAGGAAAATGATACCCCACGCGCCTAGGTACCAGAAATCCCGAAATCACATATTCAAAATGGGTAATATATACCCAATTTGGCCCATAACTTCTTCCAGTGGGTGTCAATCGTTATGGGACCCATTTCATTGGATTCAGCGTCCAAAATTTAGTGGAAAATGATAGTCCACTTGTCTAGATCGCCCTACATCTCGAAAATCCATTTTTCAAAAAACACATTTTGACCCCTACCCCGCCCAAATTTGGTCCGATCGGGCTGAAAAGTTTTGATCAACCTATCCGATTGGCCCCGAAATTAACCGTAACCGTTCATGAAGTATTTGAGGAGGCGTTTCATGATGTATAGATGGATTTAGCGATCAAAATTCAGTTGAAAATGATACCCTAAGTGCCCAGTTCCCAATAGGTAAATAACAAAAGTTGAGTTTAAACAGGGAAAAGTATGAGGAAAGCTGTCAGTGAGGAGAGTCCCGGACTCATTCCAATTGATTCAGCGTTCAAAATTTAGTAGAAAATGATACCCCACACGCCTAAGTACCAGAAATCTCGAAAATCCACATTCGAAATAGGTAGATCGATGCCCCATTTTACCCATAACCTCTTCCCGTGGGTGCCGATCATTCCAGGACCCGTCTCATTGAGCGTCTAATAATTTTGTCCAAAATCACACCCCACACCCCTAAATCGACAAAAATCACGGAAATCCATTTTTCCAAATACACATTTTGATGCTGAATCGATTGGAATGAGTCTGAGACAATCTACACTCACTTTTTTCATTGATTGTGGGTGATTCGTAGCGTTTTCATTATTTCTAATTATGTAGTATGTTGTTCAAGGCTCAGTCAGTCACATGGCCTGTTCTCGCTCTTTCTCGAGGATCATCTTCCTTCATAGGATCACTTTGATATACAGTGGAACTTCCCTTAACAAACACTTTTCTTGGGCACCGAATTTCTCAATTTGAATCAATCTCTTGGTTGGACTTCCCTTGAAGGGACACGGACTCTTAGAAATGCAATACTTAGGTCCAATGGTCTCTTAGGCCCCTCTTAGGATCACTTTGATATAGTTGGCTATCAGGGGCGTAAATTCAGGCATGCAGCAGGCACCGCCGGAACACCTGGCAAAATGGAGAAACATCAGTACCTAACAATGAATGAAAATCCAAAAAGTTGAATTTGAACTCGCCCTGACCAATTCAATTAAAAACAGGTTGATTATTCAAGGAATAACTAACCAAAACCATCAATTCTCCAAAGTAGGTTCAAATCAGGATCAGTGACAACATGTACTGAATCGATGCTACACTGATTGATGGAGGTTATTATCATTTGATGCGGGGACTCTTCACTCTTATCTCTGTTTGAGTAAATTTAATACGCTTTATGATGAAGGTAGTCATCCTGCTATCAATAGTTTGAATGAGAGGGTTCAGTGTGTGTGTGTGTATGGAATCCTTCCCACTTTTCCACCCAGAGAGGACCTAGGAGAAATGCAAGTCCTCAGCATCTTCGCTGGTCTTTCTCAATTTTCCAGGAAGAAAAATTGACTAGTTCAGAAGCCCATAATTAGCAGGATACTTGGCTAGGTTTCTTTTGTGTGAAATTGTTTGTTTGCCTCATTCCCTTTCAAAAATGGATTGCTGTTACATGAATTATTGTGATTACGAACAGAAAGAGAGTATTACTATCAAGTTATTCTACCGAATTGATTACACTCTAGTATTGTAATCGAGGATTGTAATCTAACCTACTAGCATGATTCATTGAAACTTTTCGAGATACAAATTTACTACAAGCATTCGTGCAGACCGTTCTTTTCCACCGCACTCAGATTTCCAGCTTCGATTTTCGCGAAATTCCAAACGCTCGGTTACGACGGCTATATACGAGGCATCCCCCGAACGCCATTAGCAGCTACAAGATACGAGAACGTGAACAATGATGAGAAGGGGAGGGAGAGAATTTCTATTGTTATTCCCTCGCTCATGGGCCAATTTATTCTCGTATACCGTCCGCATTCACGCACTGGTTCACCCCGGACGATTAGTTATCTTTCCAAAAGCCTCGTTTTCAATAGAATTATCGTATTTTTCCCTCTCGCGGAACACCTATCACTGGATGATCGCTTACATTAATCTCCCGCCTCTCGTAACGAATAATATAACGCACGTGTATTTCACCTCTGAATACATTTCGCAGTTCGTTTGTCGCGGATTTCGGCGCTCATTATTTTTTACGAAAACAATGGGTAAGATATTAATTACAGACAGGTGGTTTGGGGATGAGTATCCAGCGGTGATTCAACATTATCCGTCCCACCTATGAAACAAGTCTTGACAAAAAAATGACAGTGGTTTGTCATCTCTTTTACTACCAATTCGGAAGGAAATTCAGCTACCGCGTGAGTTTCAAACTGTAGAAATTTAGAATAAATGAATTTTAGAAAAATATGTAGCTTTTGACGTCCCAAGTGCCTAAAACTCCATGGATTCGCCAATTCTAATCCTGAGAATGCTCGCTAATCTGACTTCAGCAAACACCACAGTCACAAACCCCCAAATGCCGCAGAAACGCACATGAGAACATCCTTGCTGATAAAATAATAATGGTGTGAATTTGGAGCTGGATCCAAAATGTCCAAGCAAGACTCAGGTACGTCACCATTGCTTACAACCTCTTTGGCCACCCCCTCTCTCAAAAACAATCACCACCGTCTTAGTCAAAATATCTTGGTCGTAGTAGTGACAGGTCAAACCAAATTTTGAATATCGGCTGGAGAAAAATATGAATCTATTAAGTGGAGAAAATTGGATTCCTACCTTTCTTGAAGTTGGACCCTTGATCCTTCTGATGTGTTGCCCACTCTGTATCATGTGGTTGGTGACGTCAGATGGAGCTAGTGTCACTAACCTTCCAGCTGATTATAATATGAAAAACCATATTTACTCCGCCCACTTCTTGTAGTGATCATGGATCATCTTCAAACAATCATATAATGGGGCACATTCAAGTTGAAGGTGATTGGCGCTATCAGCAGTAATTAATTATAATTAATAGCTATTATCATTTCGTACACAATAAAAGGAGATGTACAGAGATGGATGATTATGTTATGCTAAAATACATTGAACCTACTATGACTATGAGGGAGCAAGAAACAGGAATGAGCTTAATTGAGGTTAGAAATGATAACGACAAGGTAATAGTACATTTTTAGCTTACTAACAAACGTATGAATTCATAAATAAAAAACATAACCTCCACTTTTGAGGTACCTCGCTAAGTGGGTCAGAGGCAACACTGGAGATAAGAGAATCGTCATAACGGTTCAAGAGTGAGAAGAGCTGATTGTTCTTATTACTGTTATAGTGTTTTGGGATTTCATATTTCCTGAGAGAATACACAGTAAAACCAATTTTATTTTAAGGTAAGAGTAAATTTTATACCTAATTGCATTTATTAGCTTCCAAAACCTTACTGTATTCCCTTTTTTAAGAGAAACCTCCACAATAGTCAAGATTTATGCTATCCAAAATTCCAACATTGTAAATAGGTATTATATTCCATCCTTTCAAGGTTTATAGAGAAATATGAGATCTCAAAAACACTGTATGACTAATGAAAACAGTTTGTCTTTTTCACTAGGACTGTTATCAATGACCCTCTTATCTCCAGTGTTGCCACTGACCCTCTTAGTAGGTACCCCAAAAGTGGAGGTTACCTCACTCTTGCATTATTTAGACAATGGCATATCCCCTCCCCCTTTTTGTGGACCGTTTTCCGGTTCTTCCGTTGTACATTCATATAAATATGATCACATCAGCCAATGTTGTAACCCTATTAAGGGGAATTTTAGTCCGGAGTTTCTTCAAGCCCATCTACGAAACAGTTGACATTGTTTTGGCAGTTGTTACCCTTGTTAATGAAAGAATATTTCGAAGAACGTCTCACGTCCTTCCCTAATTTTATGAAACCTTCCCATTTCTCCATTTTATTTTGAGCTCTACTTTTCGTGTACTCTTTATATTATTCTCATCGCCCATCGAACTTCTAAGTACCTACTACTAACTGTCAAGATGTGAAATAGCCGTGAATAATCAAACATCTCATTCCAACTTAGTTCGAAGCTCGTGATAGAGAAAATAATTTCGTTTAATGGAGATAACCGGGCTCAAGAAGGGGTTAATCACGCTTCCGACCATAAAGCAGGCTGACCACCTGAATAAATTACCGAGCTCCTGATCTGTCTCCACCACTAATTACAATATAGGCTTGCCTCAAGGCGCATCTTTCGGACCGGCTCGGCCTTATTGTATATTAATGCCTTTGCTTTTCCTTGGGCTCTTGGGAATTACAGTGAATTATTTAATTTCGCTTCTGTTGGTTTCTTTTTCGTTGTTGTGTCCTTTTCTATTCAACTTATTTATTCCGTCACTTATATTCAACTTCCTCCAGATGTGTCGAGAAAAGGAAAACGTTTTTCATCCGGTAGGTATTGCCAGGGCTAATGGGCTGTTCGCGTGTTCTCTTGATATTATTTTATTGATGGCAAAGAACGAGGCGGAATATTTCTCGAGTTCTTGTAAAGTACATCGTGATAACGGGGGGTTTTCACGATCGGAACGCTGACGTATTAGTCAGCCTGTTTTCATGTGAGCTAACGGTTGTACTACGGTTCATCTCTCTTCGAATTGAGCTCGTACATTTACAGTACATATTCATTTGGACTATGGCGGGTTCATTTAGCCCAATGTCAAAAGGATTGTTCGTACGAGATTGTCGTTGTAGAGGGGCTTGTCGAGTGGTGGTTTGAGCTCTTAGCTAAAATGTAACGGATACGTAAATCTGCACATTTTAGAATGCTTATTAGTCTTGGACGGGTGCCGCGAAATGAAGTTGAAAATCTCAACTGTTCCGGCATGCCTTTACCCTATTCTACGCGTATTACGACATTCAATGAAAGGACTGCCGTTCCATTCGAGGGCTAAGAAAGCGAAAGTGGTTATTCCAGACATGCGAACAAGAAGGCGCGTGTTGTAGTCATTACCATGTCAAAGAGCCGTGATACCAAGATGAAAAGCAAGAGCGACAAAAACGGTTCCTAACGCCTGGTTTGGATCAAGAAGTCGTGAGACAGGTCGTACGAGCTCCCCACTGAACAGAAGTTGTTTAGCTGCTCGGTATCCATCCAAACGAGCGAAATTGAATGATATTCGGCTTGGTGGGCCGAGAGGAATAGATGGACTATTTCTCCAAAGTCTTAGTAGGGTTGTCCGTTTTGATGATTTATTGTTCGTCCGCCAAAATTTGCTTGAAATTTGGGTTAGTTCAACACCTTGGAGCAGAAGAATGGGGAAAGCAGTATGCACGGTGTGTCCTGGACTCATTCTAATCGATTTGGTTTCCATTTAGTGGAAAATTATACCACGCTTAGGGACCCAAAAGTCTCAAACACTCACTTTTGATATACTGTATATTGATATGGTGGAACGGTATCTCAGGAAGGGAATCAATCAGGGACCCAACTCAATGGATTCCGTGTCCAAAATTTAGTGTAAAATCATACCCAACATGCCGAGATCCCAAAAACGTGGAAATAATAAGCCTAGGTACCAAACACCAAGGTTGGTAGGTTCCCATTTTCACCTATACCCACCTGCGGTGGCCACCAATCCGGGACCAATCTTAGTAGATTTATTTTTAGTAGTAGATTCTTCTTTAGATTTAGATTTCTAGTGAAAAATTATACTCCACATGCCAGTCCCGAAAATCATGTTTCAAAAGACATGTTTTCCCCCATATCCTCCCGCATTTGATTCGATAGGACTGAATAGTTTCAAGGGCCAACTAGAGCCGGAAAAAGGAGATTTTTAGAAAACTCTCCACTACCAAAAACGGCGTGGACGGGCGGACGGAAATTTTTCGATCTAAACATTATGAAACGTATAAGCGTATTCTTGGGCACTGAACCCATTGATCGGTTTTAGACCGAGTGGTGCATGGGCCACATCTATCCACTTTCAAATTGGTTTTTGAGATTTTCGGGTACATAGGTGTTTGGGATATCATTTTCCTTTAAATTGATGTTGGACGCTAATTCGATTAGAATGAGCCTGTCACACACTCACTGTTTTCCCCATATTCTTGCATCAATAGAATAATGAACCATAGTGGAAGCATTTATGAAGTCTCCGTAGTTCGAAGTTGACTACCTCTACGAACATAATCCTTTCAAGAGTACGGATTTACAAATTTCCTTTTCTTTCAATTCATCTGGTGAGCAGATCGTTGACTTCAAGGGATTTGGCAGCGAATCAATGTACACCCTTGCGTTCTACGAAAAAAAGGGTTCCAAGAAGGGTTAAGAAGGGTATATTGGGAATAGGTAGGTTTATTGGCATTATTCCCCCCAGGAATACAAAATTAAGGCGTTAAGATAAATATAATCAAATTTGATGGATTAATTCATGAAGGAAGTACATTAAGTTACTCCCGGACGAATTGAGACAATTTTTTTGTTTACACATCCAATTACAATTACTTTATTGATTTGATCAAACTGATCATGGGCCAGTATTCCAATGATTTTGTCCATTTTCAAACGCTGAATTAACAGGAGTGTTTACAGGTTACAATATCCGTATACTCTGGGGACTCTATGTCCTCTTCGATGTTTCCCTCCTATTCATAATTCAACAGAAAATCTTAGAAAAAAGAAAAAAACGAATAAAATGTAAGTTTATTATATTATAAATTATTAGAACCCACCCAAACATAAAATACCCCATACGATGCTTGTGTTAAATATTTGACCACTCGGGACAGCTCAATTGCTCCCTGCACCAATTAGCTACCTAGCGGGAGGAGGAACAACTACTGAACCAGTCAAATCCTTACTTCGTTGAGATATGATCTATCTGTTTTTATAGAAGAAAAACCTCAAGAAGATGTAGAAGAAATATTACTCTCACATAAACAACAAGCAATACTAATTTATAATGTCATATCAAAATAATGAAGTTCACCTCGCAGTTGTCAACACTGCAAGGTCATCTTGTTCTCTCTCTTTTGATGCTTGGCGTCTTCCTGTTGTGGTTGTGAGCTTGTTGAGAACCAAGATTATAATGCATTCAAGTGATGAAGTGCTGATTAATTATCAAATCCAGTATTATCCATATTTATAGATCAATAGGTAAATAAGAAGTGGTTCGTTTCATGTGTATGAAATTCAGTGAAGAAACACCGATAATTTGGCGGCTTGCTTCCAGCAGATCTATTGGTTTGATGTAGATATTTCTGGCTAGTGTTTATAAGCTCACATTCATCTCCAATCGTATCGATCATCCTTGTTTCGTCCACAATCTAGAGGACAGGACAAAAACAACTTCATTGGATTTTGGATTTGAACAGAGAAATCCACTGATAATGAATAAAAAGGGGTTATACCTATAAGAGGGGGGAAGTGGTAAAAAGGCTCTCGCATCGTGGGGAAGGGGGAGGAGGGGGATAGAGGAACAGAAAAGACCTCTGTTAGCGTGAGTGAGAGAGTGATAGCACAGGCGGGGAGGGGTTGGAGGCGGGGTGCCATGTTGGGAACCACCCCCGCGGAAGCCACGCCCCCGGGTCACCGGTCGCGTGCACACGAGCGCATACTGTACGTTGACGGGCTCCCAATGTGGAAAACTGGTGAGTACAAGGGGGGGGGGGGGGGGGTTATAACCGTGGAAAAGTCTAAAAAGAAAAACTAATTCCCATCGGGGCGCCTATACACGTGATTTGAGACGCTGATTACCACATTATACCCTTTAACGAGTTCTTCAAGCACGGAATTCTATGCAGATTTGTCCACCGCGGTCTTTACTAGGATGGATAGGATCACGTTAGCGAGGATTGTTTTGGTAATAATTTTCCTCGCCTAACTGCACCATGATACGACCAGTTAATCGATATCAGTGAAAGAAATGTCGATGTGTAATGAAAACTGCAAAAATATTTCACAGTGGATTTATCATTTTGCTCTTATACTCGCTTCAAAGAAACACAATTGTGGACTATACTGCTACTGGCTCTTCAAAGCTTATTGCATACATTTCTGGCTCCGTGTCCGTCAGTTCATTAAATAGAATGGAAATTTATATAACAGGCCTAGTTGCAGCAAATGTCAACAAACGGTCCGACACTTGTCACAGCCTTAACTGCCTAATTTTGAACTACTATTAATTCAAGATTTCGAGAATTGCTTGGTTTTAGCTCGGACGATCCCTTATCGGTATCAACATCTTTCAACTTATCTTATTAAAGTCGTAGCCATTTGAGCAGGAAAATCATGCCACGTTTAAGGGAATAAAAACAAATGATTTCATAATGATTGTTCCTTGAAGCAAGTGAATTGGACAGTCCCCGGTTCATTACAATCGATTCAGCGCCCAACATTAAATTGAGAGGGAAATGATAATCAACAAATCTTAAAAAACCTTTCAAAAGGATAGGTAAGTGGTAACCCTTTACCCTTTGGCTCATAACCCCCTCCAGTGGGTGCCAATGGGTCCAGAACCGATCTCAATGAATTCAGCGTCCAAAGTGGACACTCCACGTGCCTAGTTTCCAACCAAATCTCAATTATCAAAGTTTCAAAATAGAAAAAAATTACTTATCGTACTATTTTATTATTTTTCCTGATTCAGTCAGATCGGGCTGAAGCGTTTTGAAAACCAATTGCCGGTAAAAGGTCCTAATCAATGTTCAAAATTTTTAGAAAATTGTCTACTATCAAAAAACGGCGTGGATGGCGTACTATCACGAATTTCTACCGCCAAATCTTTGTAAAATTAATACGTTCAAATTTATAAATTTGGTTCTCAAAAAAACTAATTTCTAGTGTAGCGTGAATGGTCAAATTTCCATAAAAATTCAAATCACAAGAATTCGAATTTGTTTGTTAATGTATAAAACCGCACTTTAATTTATGTTATATTTACAAAAATCCTTGCCATCGTTCAGGCAGGGAATTTAATTTAAATTCGTTCTCAAAAGCCACCATCACCTGAATGAAATTCTTCATAAACATGGGCATTTTCCTCGCGTTCCTGCGGGTTGGCCCTACTTTAGTCTTCTTCATGAGTGATTTTCCCCCTAGATTTGGCATACGACTGACGCTGTTTAAACGGAAAACCTCGTGCACCATTAAAAAAAAACTTCTCAACCCTTACGTATGTGGGTCATTTGACCGGCGCTTACAGGAGATACACATCATGGTGGAAAAAATCTCATTTTTTCTCAACTCAGCACGATAATTTAGCCCCTTCTGAGCACTCGAGGAATAGTGTTCAGAATGAGTTCTGCGAGTTTTTTTTATTGCCGTATCGCCAATTACCTTTATGCGTTACCACGGGGCCACCAAATCGTCTGATCTGCGGATAACGAGGGTAAATATCCCTAGTTTCTCGTTGATTTGGGCAGGAATTGTCGATAACACGAATGAACTGAAACATCCGTGTATTGGCTGTTTTCGACGACTCCTCGATTGAATTCAATCATTTTTGTTCTTTTACAATCGGTTTAAAGTAATATTCATCGAAACGGTGCATTCGATATTTTGTTCTCAATCATATTTCTCTTCAACTCAAAATCTACTGTAGTACCTACTCAGATGGCCTGCTCATTTATTGGTCGGTTATTCCTTGAAAAATCAAACATTGGGTGTGGCGGGTATCGGACCCGTTCCAATCGATTCAGGGTCCAAAATTTAGTAGAAAATGATACCCCACAAGCCTAGGTACAAAAATCTCGAAAACACATATTCAAAATGGGTAGATAGATACCCATTTTGACCCATAACCTCTTCTAATGGGTGCCAATTGTTCCGGGACCCGTCTCATAGGATTTAGCGTCCAAAATTTAGTGGAAAATGATACCCCAAACGCCTAGATTACGTAAAATCTCGAAAATCCTTTTTTCGAAATACACATTTTGGGTACGGGAACAATTGGTGCCCTCTGGATGAGGTTATGGGTCAAAATGGGTGCCTATCTACCCATTTCAAATGTATGTTTCGAGATTTCAGGTACTTAGGCGTGCGGGGTATCATTTTCTGCTAAATTTCGGACCCTGAATCGATTGGAATGGATCCGGGACCCGCCACTCCTACTGTTTCCCCCATTTTCCCCATGTTGAAGAAATGAGTCTCCATGCGCCTGGTCCGAGGAAAAACCCGTGTGAAAGAATTCGCAGCGTTTCTACCATTACTATTGGCACGAGAGCGTCTTAATATGACGATGATTCGACGATTTTAATGATTCTATGATAATATATCATGTATGCCTTATCCATTAGTGTGGGGTGGGATGGTCAGTTACATCTAACCTACCATTTTTGCTCAGTTTCCTCAACAATATGCTCCACGATGTATTTTTCATGCTGATTTCCATATTTGTAGTCAAATGGACTGTATTTTCTTCCAACATCTAGAAATTATTTATCATCAATCCTCCATTCGTATTATCCTCACTCTCCCCACACATAATATATCACTCGTGACGTTCTCCTTTAAAACATTTGCATCCTCACAACGTCCGTATTTGTATACATTATTGTTTCATGTTTCAGGACAAAATGGACTCAACGATGCGGAAAATTGTCGTCGACTTATCCGACATTATCAACCGGTCAAAAGGTGTGAATATTCTATCAGACGTATCAGACTCTTAAAAAATGCAACGCAAAATGGCGGCATTGGAAAGAACCATTCGTTCCTCATCGATACATTTCATTATTTAGTAGGATTTCTGTTGAATCTTACTCACTTTTCTTTACAAACCACCTTGTAGGGCCTCCAAAGATCAACACTTTTTTCTTAGTTTGTATACCACTGACCAATCAATTAGCGTAATATGATAAATACGGCAAGAATAAATAGGTCGAACATTTACGTAAAATGTTAGTATGTAGGCATGTAATTATTTAGTCATTTTATTATTACCTAATCATTTTTTAGTAACTCTTAAGATAAAACGCTGCACTTCTTACACAGGTGATGGTTATTCCTCATATTAGGAGCTCCTCCATGTTTTCCAATTTCCTCATTCCAATCAATTCAGCGTCCGAAAATTGACGTGATCAAATTTTGGATCGGTCAACAATTAGACTCAGATACTCTCCCATCCATTCCGGACATACTCCCTAGACATGATCAAATTTGGATTGGTCGGGTGTCCAGTTCCTACCTAATTCGTGGTACACAATTCCAGGCACCACATATTAAAACACGGTTTGACATCTTGAGGTTGAAGAAAAGGTAACCTAAAAAATGATTTAAGCCAGTGATGATCTACGTAATCTGAATAAAGGCCGACTCTTGCACTTTTCTCCGCCATGGTTGCGCCAAACGAAATTGACAGCAAACAAGTATTGGATTCATTTCCGTCTCATTGGACCCATTTTTACCTCTACCCCTTCCCCACCACTTTTGAGGAGAGATTGGAGATTGGAGAGATTGGTTTTCTGCATGAAAACATAGGTTGATTATTCAATGAATGACCAATCAAAACGACCATCTTAGTTCAAAACTCAAAGCCTCATCGTACTGCGGTATTTTTCGACAGGTTTTCATTCCAACCAGAGTCTAACGAAAGAATAAGTGAACCAAACCATAATCACCCTTAGGCAAAAACCGTATTAATCATCAAGGGGAGAGTATGTTATTTCATCGCGCTCTAGCCTTCCTGAACTTCTCTCTAATTGGGGGGAGTTCTAAAGGTTTATATTCTCAGCCGCCCTGTGTTTTTAGAATGAAAAATTGAACCAATGGAAACGCGCGAGGAGCATCGGGGTGTGAGCTGATGGTTGAAATGGCTGTTACGAGAATGCGGTTTTCGTAGGGCTTTTGAGAAATTCAGGAAAAGGTGTTGTAGGAACAGTATTGTGAGCCTAATTAGCGCCCTTAAACGACTGAGTTGCTTTTGAGGGAGAGTAGCGTGATTCGGAGTCAACGTCTCGACGGATTTCATCAACCATTTCCCAGACCTAACCTCTAAATTTCACTTTTAGACAAAAGGGGCAAAGCGACTCCAGCAGGATATATTACATCCCTGTATTATGAGAATTACTTTAATAAGCTACTCGTCTTGCCCCGGGCTTACTGTACGCGTTCCGCAAGTCCTAAAATATCAATGAGAAATCAACCCTTTGAATTTTCCTTTCGCATAGGGTTTCACATACATACGAAATAGTTATAACTATTCACGTTCACGTTCACGTTCCCAGGAGGGATCATTTTTGCTGAACTCTACTCTGTCATCAAAGCAACTCTTCCATTTGTCACAATCACCAGAAATTTGGGTCACAGGCTCGAAGGTGTACTAAATCGTGAACATTTACATCAGAAGAGGAAGACACTAACGACTTCCCCAAGTAGCAGCTGTTGGAATGTGAACTTGTCATGTCGCCTCTTGATAATACACGTAATAACCTCAAACGATTCAGTGGCTTACATTACAATAAAATCGAACCCCAGAACCAAGCTCTGGAAGGCATAACGATCTCCTCTGAAGATGTGATTGAGGAGAGTTCACGAATATCATGGCCTGCTCGGCGCGGAATCTCAGTATCGCGCACTCCTTGGACCCACGAGACCCAACATTCTACGGAGGCCCCAAATCTAAAAAACCTCCAGGCGAGTCACAAATGCGATTTTCAATGTCCACGTCTCAACTCCATGGGGCAGAACCGACCAAACGTAACAGCGAAGCATTCGATAGCGAATGTCAAAGCTCAGGATACTTATCGCAGAAGAATGACTTCATCCGGACAAACGCCGCTCTGGCCTGCTCAATCCTGGTAGGAACTATGACCTCAAGATTCCACTTAACGTTCGCGATCACTCCAACATATTTGAAGTTCTGAACGTTGATCCGCCCTGCATAGACTCGCCACGCAAGACCACCATTGGTTTGGTGAGAACACCGTCCATTTGACCCAATCGACAAGCTCTCCTCAGCCATGATGTCGACAAGCCGCTGCAGGCTATCCTGGGGGTCGGCTATAAGGATGGTGTCATCCGCACACCGGATATTATTGACGGATACAAATTTACCTTGGTTCCAAGCTTCACATCAAGGAAGTGAACGGTTGTTCTATGTAGATGTTGTATAGAAGTGGAGATAGAATGCAACCCTGGTGGACCCCTCGCTGAACGTCGAATTCGCCTGTGACAGAACCTACTGAGAGCTTCAGCCCCCGCTCTGTGATGATACATGATTTTAGTGATTACTTTTATGTCAAATGGTGATATTCTCGGCTGAGATGCAGGTTTATGGTTGTTGGAGTTTACGCTTGACAAACCCTCACACTTCACGGAATGCCCGCCTCTCACCGGTCGGTATTGATAAATTTCATTCTTTTCGTCAAGGATAAACCACCATTTAGTTATATATGTGATGTCGTCGTCGTCAATGATCTGCCCTTCCTTGTAGTTGGAAGGCGTCATAATGAGGTTTTCACTGAGTGATGCACGCGTCTCGTGACAATAACGAATATAAAAAGGGTTTATTAAGACGTATCAGGACTTTAACTCATAGATTAATTACACCCGAACAAGCATACTCCCCCCAGGCACTCAATCAAAATGTTTATACTCAGAACACAATAACTTCTTGTCGTAGACGCGCTCTCTGACAACGTCTTCGACTGACTCATGGAATGCGACTGCCTGACGCTCCGGTAGTGTCCGGAAGTGCCACACGGGGTGCTGTGAGCAGCTAGTGACGACACAAACGTGTTATTCGGGTGAATTAACAGCTGGTGGGGAGTTGGGTAAATCCAATGAAGGTTGTAGGTAGCATAGAGGTCCGTCGGGCATCTCTACATCACATATATATAATGTATAAATAGTTATATATTATCGCGATGATCAATATTTGCATTGAAAAAAGATGCTCGTAATCCCTCCAACGTTTATCAAGCTCAAGCAAATTTTATTCAGCCCCGAAGCATCCAGGAGAATCAACTGAACAAATACAAGTGCTCTGCGTATTTAGAAGAGTCCGCGAGCCGGTGTTTTCATAGAAACGATGAAACCCAACCTATCTCTCACCGAAAACTCGCTCCGACGTTTCAAC
The DNA here is from genome assembly GCA_019603395.1 of Cyrtorhinus lividipennis. Classification (NCBI taxonomy): domain Eukaryota; kingdom Metazoa; phylum Arthropoda; class Insecta; order Hemiptera; family Miridae; genus Cyrtorhinus; species Cyrtorhinus lividipennis. The sequence goes on from CM034008.1 coordinate 13,813,139, forward strand.
TTTCGGTTATGTCAACACGGAAGATTTCAGTTGGAATTGCTACCGATCCTAAAGCGTAGTCCAACGTTTGCACAAACTGAGCAAATATCAAGGCGAGAACGAGGTAACATAAGCCCCTTCCGTCTGATTCATAGATTGAGCAAATAAAATAGGTTTGGATTCGCCCAAAATCATTATCTGGGCGTTTCAAGGTGTCTTTATCAAGATAAGCAAATGTCACTCCGCCGTCCACGCCGATTTTGGTAGTGGAAAATTTTCTGAAAATTTGAAATTTTGGTAGGGACCCGTTTCCGGCTCTAGTTCCTCAAAACTTTTCAGCCCGATCGGACCAAATTTGGGTGGCGTAGGGGTCACAATGTGTACTTCGAAAAATGGATTTTCGAGATTTTTGGCAATATATGCGTGTGGGGAATCATTTTCCACCAAATTTTGGACGCTGAATCCAATGAAATGGGTCCCGGAACGACTGGCACCCTCTGGATGAGGTTATGGGTCGAAATGGGTACCTATCAACCAATTTCGAATGTATGTTTTCGAGATTTCTGGTACCTCAACGTGTGGGGTATCATTTTCCACTAAATTTTGGACCCTGAATCGATTGGAATGGGTCCGGAGCCCACCACACTCACTGGTTCCCCCATTTTCCCTATCTTGAAAAATCGAGTCTCCATGCGCCAGGTCCGAGGAATAACTAACCCCTGTGAATGAATTTGCAGCGTTGGATCAAAATATTTGTATGGCTGAGTTAGTACTAAAAACGCTGAAAATTGTGGCAAGCATGCGTTTATTATTTCTAAGTTGATCTCGATTAATGGAAACTATTGCATTCAGGCTCACCACCTCACTTGAAGAAATTGAACTTCAAAAAGTGTAGAAATATGGTCATTTTTCACCGTATTCACCTCTGAAAAAGGGGATTTTATCACTATGCTTAACTCGCTTATGTGTGAATGTGGAACCCCATTCAATTGATTCTGTGTCCATAATTACATGTAAAACAATAACTCCCATGTCTTTGTTCTCAAAAACATAAAACTGCCTTTTTCTTCATCAAGCAGCGAATTCTGCATGAATCTGCTGGTGTTGTATTGAAAGTCATTTATGTTATTTCATTCGCGCTAACCTTAATCACAAAACGCAGTAGAAAATATTCAAATAAAACTGGGGATAGGCGGAACGGCTTTTCATAATAAACCCGATCATCCTCACAAACTTATCACCGCAGTAGCTGTTGAGCTTCCATCGCGCTCGTTTTGGTTGGTTATTCCTTGAATAATCAACCTATGTTTTTTACATAGAAGAAAATTGAATAAATGAGAACTCGATTGCGGTCATTAGCTCACCATCATCTCGAGCAAAGCCCATTACGTATAATACGTATGTCTTCCTTGACCTCGGCCTCTTCACGTGTATCGTGTATGTGCTTATTAGCGCTGGTTACTTGGTAGCCTAGTTAGTTGAGTTTCATATCCATTCTTCTTTTTTTGTTGGTCTGGAAAGAACATTCTCCAGCATTAACCTCAAGTTGAGAAAATATGTGTTACAAGGGAGAGCTCCTGAGACACTGGAATACTCCCCAAATCCACCTGGTAAGGTAGACTGAAGTTATTGCGGTCTCCGGCAAAGAGAAACTCAGATATTATAACAATATTTTATGTTACTTTATACTTATAATACTTTATGGCCGAGGCCATATCGGATCCAGGTATCGGCAGATCGGACTGGAACTGGTTCTGATCAACTCATGAAACCCCAAAAAACATGACTTACAACACCCCACAAACTCATCTTCAGAAAACAGATTTTTGTGCGCATTTTTTGAGCAGTAAATTTTAAATTTTGGCACTCAATTTTCGCCCATTTTGTCTGGACAACGAACATGCCTTGCTGATTGCCAAGATTGATTCTTGGAATTTCTAAAGTAATTTTTACGGGTGTTATCGTCTGAAAACACGGATTTCGAAGGATGTCCCCATCATTCAGTATAGCCAAATTCTTCGAAAATGTCTCAAAAGCCCAAATTCCAAATTGGTCAATTAATTCTGTGCCAAACATCACAATGAAAACCATCATGATGTTCCTCGAATAGTGTACCTAATTGAAATGAAATCCTGTAATCGCATTCCGATTCCTTCATCCCCCCCCCCCCCCCCTTGAAATGGGGAATAAAAGCTACTAATTCATGTTTCCTAGTACAAGGAATGAGGAATTACTAAATAATTTCCCATTACATGTAATTGAAAAAGAAATTGCGGCTTCGATCCCCCATTCCGGGAATGAGAATGGGAAATGGCTGAAGAATGGGAATTCGTAATGGGGAATGGAATTCCTGGATAGTCGTAAATCCTATTTGCACATTTGGTAGTCGAGTTTGGGTGACGTTGAAATGGTGTTACCCAGGTGTCCAGTTGATGACATGATTTTGATTTCGATTTACCTAAATAATAACCCTATGTTTTTAAGTCTGATGTATAATATAATGTCCAATTTTCTCAAAATTTGATGAGTTAAGCGACCACCAGGGTTTATTGTTTCCATCCTATATCGAAAGCTACCTCATCTCTCTGAACAAAAGTGGCATCTTCAACAATGGTTCGATGGTGTCCTGAATTTCTTAAGACATTTTTTGATGAATTGGGAAGAAATTTTATGCTTTACACAATTTGTCAGTGATACAAATCTAGTAGAAATGTGTCTATTTGTGATTTATTTGACAATTATCCACCATCTTCCCTCATCCACGAGCCATCCAACACTTGAGTTGCCTTAAAAGGGTATTTTCAAGTCTAATGTGCTTGTTTACCGACACATTTGGACCATTCAAATAACATAAGCCCATTCCCAAGCTTTAAATTCAATACGTCACTTTAGAAGATCAAAATTCTTTAAGAAATTCGCCCTTCCGGTATCCTGCCTGCATTTTTTTTTTTTTTTTTTTTTTTTTAAGCACTGTTGTGTAGTACCACACGACCCTTTGTACAAACTTCTTTTGAGTGAAATGCGAATAAAAGAAAAACAAACCTCCCCCTTTTTAACGTCTTTCCCTGCGCACCCTCCCTTGGCGTTCCCTATTTTTCTGGTACGTGTGACTGATGAATGCCGCAAACGCACACACTCTTCGATGAAAAGACGTTTTTTTTCCTGCACCCAACTTGTGGTTGACTTGAACTGGGAGCCTCGTACGACAAAGACCTAAATCACCTTGTTCTTATATTATTCAAATTACGTAAGCAGGAGTTCGCTCCATCTCGGTACGCCAAGGGGCTTTCACAATAACCATGCTCAGTGAGGGAAAGAGTTTTATTCACTTCCTGAGGAACTCGAAAGTCAATTTTTGTACAGAGAAGCTAGTAAGGAATCCTGGAATAGGGAAATTCAAGCGTTAATAATTATGAAGATAGCTGGAGTACGTTGCTAATTATTCCACGATAGTTGGTCACTCTAGGTGGATTTCACTCATGTGAGAATTAATTCGAGGTGTCTGAGATCCGCACCAAGTAACTAGAATAGGTCACAGAGGTTGGTTATTCCTCGGACCAGCAGCACGGAGGCTCATTCCAATCGATTTAGCGTCTAAATATAGTGGAAAATGATATCCGCGAGCATTCATTATATGATAAAAGGATGCAGTGGACACTAAAGAAAATATTGAGTGTTGAGCTGACCACCTAACCAACCACCGACCTCATGGTCAGATCATTTTTGGAACATCGAATAGGAACATCTATTATTAAATTAGAACCAGCCTTTCATCCGGCAGACTTCAAAAATCACAACCAAATGCACAAAATGATTATAAGAGGCATGTAATGGGGAGCGGCATTCCTACGCATCCGATTGAGATGAAAAAGTGGGTAATTTTGAACAAAAATTGGAAGACGTCACGTCACGAGTGGATATAATGTCTGTAAAAAGCAGGGGACTCGTCATAGTTAGTACGTTGTCCTATACTTCAGTCCCGGCCGGAGAAGCATGTAAGTATTATCAACATATCTGCAAATTCTTACACAAGGGTTGGTCATTCCTCGAACCAGGCGCATGGAGACTAATTTGAACCTCGGACCAAGCGCATGGAGAATAATTTCTTTAACATGGGGAAAATAGGGGAAGCAGTGGGTGTGGCTGATCCCGGACCCATTCCAATCGATTCAGGGTCCAAAATTTAGTGGAAAATGATACCTACCCCACACGCCTAGGTACCAGAAATCTTGAAAACACATACAAAATGGGTAGATACATACCCAATTTGACCCATAAATTCTTCCAGTGGGTACCAATCGTTCTGGGACCCATTTCATTGGATTCAGCGTCCAAAATTTAGTGGAAAATGATACCCCACTCGCCTAGATCGCCCAAAATCTCGAAAATCCATTATTCCAAAAACACACTTTGACCCCTACCCCACCCGAATTGGGTCCGATCGAGCTGAAAAGTTAGGAGGACCATCCCAGGCCGGGAACAGACCCCTGACCCAAATTTCAGATTTTTAGAAAATTTTCTACTACCGATTATTCAAGGAATAACCAACCAAACAGTTGAGGCGTATCAGGGGTTGACATAAATTAAAACGACGCCATGAAATCAAAGTTATGTTATCTAAGCATGACAGAATCGAGTTGCGTGCTGCCTAAGGACACATTGAAGGCGCTCTTCTCTTCACCATTGGGACATCCTACACTCTGCTACACTGCTGTTACGACCTACGATAGCACAATCGTTCCTCTCCAAGGCGCAATCAGGTAATCATGTCTTGGTTGAAACATTTGAATCAAAAACAATAAAAATTCTTTCACGGCGTTTGGTCATTCCCCGGATCGGGAACATGGGGGAAAATTGGGAAAACAGTAGATGTGGATTGTCCCGGACTGATTCCAATTGACTCTCGTCCAATGTTTAGTAGGAAATGACACCCCACGCACCGAGATCGCCGAAAATCTCAAAAACCACTTTTGAAATAGGTAGATGGATACCCAATTTCACCGATGGTCTGTTCCAGTGGGCGCCAATCGCTCTGGGACCCGCCTCATTGGATTCAGCGTCCAAAATTTAGCCGAAAATGATGCCTAGGTTGACAAAAATCTCAAAATCCATTTTTCAAAAAACTCATTTTGGGAAAATATGAGTGAAAATGTGTTCTTCAAACCTCGATTTTTGGGATTTATTGAGCGCTTAAACCATCGAGATGGGTGTGCCAATCGATGGGTTCGCTGCAAGTCAGAATGGGTAAAAATGAAAAACGAAATACACATTTTGCCCCCTACACCCCCTTCCACCCTTAATTGGACGGGTCCGGGAACAATTGGTGCCTACCGGAAGAGGTTATGGTTCGAAATGTATCTATCTACCAATTTTGAATGTGGGTTTTCGAGATTTCCGGTACCTAGGCGCTTGGGGTATCATTTTCCACAAAATTTTGGAAGCTGATTCGGTTGGAATGAGACCGGGACATTCCACACTCACTGTTCCCCACAATCGTGCTTCAAGAAAAAATCAACCAATGTGGAAGAATTTGCAGAGTTATTGAACCGTTCACCTCTATCACTAATACTGAGGCATGGCCTGGTTGATATTATATTGCATAATTGCACTTAAATTGAACAAAATCTGCGGAAATGAATCAATCATCATGCCCTCTAAATAATACGAATGATTCCAACATGTCCGACTTTAAATGTATTCAGACAGATGTTGGTACTTTCAACCAACTATATTTCCATGGCCTTCTTGGAACACTGCGATTTTGTATTTTTGATAATCTGCTCTTTTGCTGTACTCAGTTTCCTCGGATTTTCCTGAGCATGAATGAACGACTGGAACAAAGGGCTTTAGTAAAACAATGGACGTGGTGTTTGTATACTTTTTAATAACATTAAATATGTACAAAAGTTCTAAATAAATTAATGAACATCGCATTGAAATGCAAATTTCTAGTTTCAATTCAAATAACAATCAGGAAATATGACAATTAGCGACGAGGCAAAAGAGGAGGGTTTACACTGGGATGATTTTGTATCACATCATTCATACATAAGAGTTTACGGAGGGTTCCGGAACGCCTTAGGTAGTCATCTTCGTGATAATATATTATTAAATAGGTGAAAATAGTGAGAAATAACATGCAAGAAATGCATTTACACTTGTTCTCCGAACGTCAAGTTCGAAGGTATTGAGACGCCTAGTAGGGGATCTCGATGATTACGGAATAACCCAGGAATTCCGCTCGCTTTGTTTTTACTAAGAATTTAGTATTGGCCGGTGACTTGACGGATCCAAGGAAGGTAATGCTGTACTTTGACGTACACTCCGGGTACTCCGTACTGTCCGCAACCCACCCCCCATGAGACGACGCCGATGACCGACCAGACGCCGTGACGTTCGCAGACCATTGGACCACCTCCGTCACCCTGTCGTCAGAATATTTATTTCAAGAGTTAGCGATGAGTAATAAAGGATTGTTCATAAAACCAAAGCAGACTACAGAGCCATAATACAACTCATTTCTCCAACTGGAGATCTTAAAGAGACAGCTTAATACGAAATAGCTCACCTTGCACGCATCTTTGCCTTCTTCTCCTCCAGCACAAACAAATCCAGGATGGAGTTTGAAGTCATACCCCAACCTCGTTTGCTGAAGTTGAGATTGGCATTGGTGATGGGTCAAAATTGGCACGTCCACTTCCTGCAAAACCATGGAAAAAGGTTAAATATGGAAATACTAAGTACGATCCAGGCATGTCCAGGGATGCTAGTTACTGGATAGAGGGATGACGGGGAGGGGTTCTTCAAATGTGTGCTAAGCGGTATGTCTGCCATACTAGGTCTATCATTCCCAAAATTGACATTTCTGAGTATGAAAAACGCCAGCGTGAATGGCCTTTAACTGACATAATATTAACTTACGGTAGCGGAGTGTACATCCATCAAGACAAAGTGTCTCAGGGTAGGCCAAAATAATTTTTATAAGGAATCGTTCAACACAAATCAAACACACTAACCTTAAGAATGTTCTGGTATTTGCCGTAGTCACCAAAAGCGTCCTTGCCCCAACCAGTTGTCCAGCAGCGAGCTCCAGCAAAATCAGCGTGAGGCTCGGGAAGACAAGCTGGAGAAATGTGAGGAGCATTTGAGGACGTTGGCCTGTCAAGGCGGAGAATGGCCAAGTCGTTGTACAAAGTTCCAGCGTAAAAGTCGGGGTGAACTGTCAATTGAGTGACGTCACGCTCTTCGTAAGGGAAGAATTCCACGTCGTGGTTCACGTCCCATTCGCCGAGTCGCACTCGAAGATCAAAAGCTGAGTAGCTGATGGAAAATGAAAATGAAGCACATCAGTATTTCGGGTTTTCGCTCATTCCAGTACGCACTTGAATCTGCTGATAAAATATGCCTTACGATTTGATACAGTGAGCAGCGGTCAGGACATGCTGGTGGTCTATCAAGGTTCCACCACAGACGTAGACAGATTCTTGTGGGTCTTTCTTAAGGATGGCTACTTGCCAGGGGTATTCACCTGCAAAATATAAAAAGTTGGTGAGTATTCTAATCATGATAATTACTGTAGAGTCAGAACCAAGCTCTATAGTATTTGAGTTCCCCGTACCGAATTCACTATCGCCATCAACGTAGACGGGGTTCTTGATCCTGCCGTTAATACCATGCGCGTTGCGGACACCGCATTGACCATGGCTAGGCTTGTAGGTCTGGGATCCAGTCCTGGCAGGTCGTCGGCAACATACTTCGCGGGGACCACATTTACCATTGCCGGGGTAGTACGCTTGGCGCTGGAAATTGAAATAGAAACTTTGTGAAAATTGTCGATTGATACATGTGGTGAGGAATGACTACGGTTTATTTGGATCATTGTGGGCTACCTCTTCTGCGTCACGTTTGGATCGATCACTCCTGTCTTGGGGGAAAGCAACTTTACCTGAACTCGAGGACTGAGTGGTTGGTGAGCTTATATTGGCAGATTTTGCGCTTCTGTAGTAACTGTCTTCGTCGTCGTCAATGTAGTCAGAGTCATCCCTGTACTCGGATGGGTAGTAAGAGTGGCCGTACGACGGTGAGCCATAGGATGATGGCCCGTACGACGGGTGTTTCCATGAGCTCCAAGATGGCGAGTGTTCGTACGTTGGTTTTGAGAAGTACGGCCCAGAGGGAGCGTGTCCGTATGACGGGACATACTGTCCGTACGACGGCGCGTACGAGGGTCCATACGAAGGGTAGGGCTTGTACGGTTTGTACGGTATTTGGTGAGTGTGATGGTGGTAATGCGTATAGGGAGAACCCCCGTAATAGGGTGCTTTCAACCCGTGGAAAATAGACCCGATCTTGTGAACAAACCCTTGGTTAGGAGTCACGTGTAAGTTCACCAAAGGTTTCACCACTTTGTCACCGTATTCGTCTTTGGTCACCTGTACAGAAAGCAGGGGATTCACCGACACCAGACCCAAGTTCAGGCCGTTGCCCCCTCCCAAGGATCCTCCGTATGGATTGACGGCTGGATTGTAGGGATCCCATGGATTCGTCGGATAGCCACCACCTCCATTTGGAAGCCCGAACGACACTCCAAACGTTGGACGTAATTTCAACGGATCTGAGTCCGAGTCTGCATCCCCCAATCCAGAAATTTTCCTTCTCTGCGAACACAAAACACGCAACAAGTGGTCTACGAGCCTCAGATTTTGAAAAAGTTACCAAAATTTTTAATGAGAAAAACGAAAAAAAAAACTTCTTTTTTCCAAAAAAGGTCACGATTACACCGAATCAAGAAAGCGGCTGGCTAATTATTGAGGCGTTTTGTTAAGACTTGTTATGTGTTCCATGTTTCACAGAGTTAGTGTGGACAAATTCTACAATCTACGGTCTTACGTGGAATGGGGTGTGCGATTGGCATTTTGGTCTGTACGAAAAAGTCATAGTTCGTTCTGTAGAGTCTAAAAATCATAATACCTTCCTAGATTACATCATTCATTGACGTTTTTATTAAGGACCGTCAAATGCATACGAACTCGTTGATACTCAACAGCTAAAACAATATTCTAACTAAAATTCGAGACTCAAACTAAAATAGCATCTAAAATTTATATTACTCAAAAGATGAATGAAAATTCGAGCATACGGTTTTTGATATACACCCGGATATGAGTACTAAATATTTAACAACATTTTAGTAAAATCTACTCTTATCTGTATATATTTACTCCACATTTACATTACTTTGAGCATTTTTTTTAGAAATCTTTCGATGTTTTTCAACTTGAACCGTGAGAATAATGAGAATTTTGGATAATTCCTGAGAATTATGGATTAAGGATAAATTATGGATAATATGCTCCACTGAAATCACTCCTTTCATGTGGAAAACTCACGAGAAAGTTTTTTTTTTCTCTCTCTCTTTTGTAAGCATTTACAGAGTGACGAATAGATTTTTGGAAAATTCATCAATAAATATAAATGCTGGTAAAAGCTTTTTTAAAAATGTGATTTTTGTCGCGGTTATGACCAAAATAATCTTCCTCGAGTCCGGTAGGATCTGACTGGGCGGGCAGCTAGCAAAAATGCTGATTCCTGAAGGTGCCATACAAGTCCCATGGCAACCAATAATCACACCAAACCAGCGTCTTTTACAGCGTTCAATGGCAAACAATTGACAAAAACATAGTTCGCTGAAAAAAAAAAAAACTATTTTTATGGAATGTCAGTCCTGGCAGTCCTGACCCGATTCGAAGACGGCTCCATTCGCTTTTTTCTTTACTTCTCAACGTAATCAAAAAACTTGTTAGAATACTGCAGGCAAGTTCTTGTTAGTATGTCAGACAGTCAGTTTAGCGACACATTATTAATGAAGTGGGTAACGATTTCGGGTAGTGAACTTTTTTGAATATGTGATAGTAGGTACTCCACGACCCCATTGGATGTGCGTGCTTGTGTTTTAGGATGTGAGGATTGTGGGTTTGGTAGGAAAATGCGCCGCCTCATAGCCCGTAAAAAGCATGCGAGATGACAAATAGGCAGCAGAAACAATTCAAAATCCTTAGACAAACTTCAACAATCGGATTTTTGTTTCTATAGCCTATTGTTGAGTGAATGCAAAACATAACTAGGAAGTTCGTGCTCAAATGGAAAACCAAATGCTGATGCTTACCGCTGCAACATCTTTGTCATCGGTGGCCTCAGCGACAGGTTCACCAGCTTCTCGCTTTCTTCTCGACGTCGTCTCCTGAAAAAGAAGAAAAATAGAGGATCTCAGAGGTTGTTACTCAGCTTACGCCATACTCCACCAACAACTGAGGGCTTCTCCCTAGAAAAATGTATGTCCCCCGTGACCATGTTTTTAAAATACCATTTGATAAGTTCCCATCTTTAGGGTGAGGTTAATTGATTCAATATCCTCCAACTTATTCAGCGTCCAGTTAGCTGATACCTCAAGGGCTTGCCTTCTATCAGAAGCAAATAAAAAACGCTACAAATTATTTCACATCAGTTGATCAGTTGGATCAAAACCAACGAACCTGGTTTTTCTTATGGGGAAAACAGTAAGTGCCAAGTGCCCAAAACTCACTCCAATCGGTTCTGCATTCAACATTAATGGAGTTTTGGTGGGAAAAAATATAACACACATGCCTGGGTACCCAAAAGTCTCCTAAACCCACCTTCAAAACAGATAGGTAGATACCCATTTTGACCCATACCCACCTGTGGACGCCAATTGACCTGGAACCCATCTTCACACATTCAATGCGGGGAGCGTCCAGGGACGCCCTGCATGTCGTTAGGGATGTAGTGCCCCCACCATGTCTCGTGCAGGGTTGTTTGGTGGGCAACCTAGGCATGAGGGGTACTATTTTTGACTAAATTTTGGACGCTGAATCTAATGAGACGGTTCCTGGAACGATTGGCATCCACTGGAAGAGGTTATGGGTCACAATTAATATCTATCCATCAATTTCAAATACAGGTTTTCGAGATTTCTGGTACCTAGGCGTATGGAATAACATTTTCCACCAAATTTTAGATCTGGGACACTCCAGACTCACTGTTTTCCCCAAATTTTCTTCATGCTTCTGGTCCGAGGATATAATCTAGACAACAATTCAAATCAGTGTTCATTCTTGAATATGTTTTGAACTATATTTTCAGCTCCTTCTTTTCAAAATTGCATATGACCGTACTCTCTCATCTAAGTACCTTAGGTGTTTGTCTGAGAATGCACAGGGCAAAAGGCAATGAGCTGATGAGTAGTGAGGAACGTTCCAAATGAAGGTCACCATTTATCAAGTCACTGCATTGAGTCGAGCCAAAATCGGGAGAAAACCACTGGGTAAAGTTAGGCGCTAGGTATAACACAAAGCAACTTTGTTCTTGAAGACAACAACGGGGGTCAAACACCAGGAAACAACCCAGAAGAAGGTTTCCTTTCTTCCTCCGGTCGACTGAAGCCGACCTTGGTCGGCCGGGACCTCCACTAAACAGGCCTGGTGTCGCAACGGTTACGGGGGCATCGCAGGGCTCTGAACCTGCTACGAAGTGAAAGTCGGCTCCAGTTACATAAGTAACAACAACCTCCGTATTCCACACCGACTGCCCCGGCTAATTTTAAGTACCGACAAAGGGACGTACGGTCGTGCCCGACGTTGCCAACTATTGTTTAAACAGATATGAACAAGGGACATGACATCATCTCGGAACAGAAATTCCCTGGAGAGAAAGAAAAGTCCTCGGACTAAAAGCATGGAGAAAATGGGGGAAAACAGTGAGTGTGGAGCGTCCCAGCCTCATCCCAATCGATTCAGCGTCCAACATTTAGTGGAAAATATCACCCCACACTCATAGGTGCCAGAAATCTCGAAAATTGATCCCCAAGCGTGAATGCCTGGTACACACTGTTGAGCTGATCCACATACCATTCGTAAGAGGGGCACCAGACCATAGGTAGAAACAGGTAGGTAGGTACCCATTTTGACCTATAACCTCTCCTGGTGGGTGCCATTCGTTTGCAAATCGATTGGAATGAATCTACATGGCTCCTAATACGAGGAATAACCAACCCCTGTGGATGAATTTGCAGCATTTTAAGACTTGTCTTGATATATTATTCATATTTGTTAGTCTTTTTCCCTCATCTTGCTACATTATTCGAACATGAAACGGATTGGTACCTACAAAAATCGCTTTATTGATGATTTAGCAGACGACAACAGTAGTCAAATAATGTTACAAAGTTAGTTATTTCCCAATGTTAAATCACCACGATCGAATTGTCTTTCTCAATAGAAATTTCGCGACTGGATGGCAAAAGATGGCAAGTCAAGCCTCAGTCATGCGCCAGTGAGATGAGGAAATTTCCGGGAGATCTCTGCTTTAAACAATAGACAATTGAACCGAATTGAGCCAAACACCGCGGTGAACAGATTCAACTGTTTGGCAAACAATGGGAAATGGTGTAAGTTTCCTTCGTTCCATTTCTCCTCCACTATCTTGTGAGATTCAGATGAGTGGCGAGCAAAATAGAAATCGGTTTTTTCTTACGTGTACAGATCAGATAATTGTTGAATTGTTACTGATAAGTCCAAGTAAGCTAGCGAACAGGTACATTTTGTTTGTGTTTTTCGTTCTTTTTCACAGCCTAAAACCCTAAATGCGTGTAAATTTGAGTTGTTCTGAACCAAAGCGGGAATTAACAACTTGATTTATGAGCTTTCGGATCAATGAAGTGTATTAGTACTTTGTGAGGTGGTTTCGTGGGGGCGATGGAGCATGAAAGTTGGTTCAGTGGTTTAGTTTCTTTTTACTTGATTAATTACTGTTTTACAGCTGAAAAGTGCTACGCATCTCGCTTCAACGGTGCCCAATAAATTTGCACCTTTTCAAATTGCCTGTTGCCAAAAGTCTCATCAGGTTAGCAGAGACTAAAGGTGTTTCTCTGAGCTCTGTGATGAGGTTCTACAGGATCTAACCTGTTATTATCTTGGAATACTCTAGTAACCTAAGGGTTCAAAAAGTCTCAGTCCCATAACCGCAAGCGGCTATTATGGTAACCAATTTCAACTACCCCGCTTGTCCTTATAGCCAGGCCCAACTTGAGAGGATTGACATCCTAGTAGTTGAATCTACAACTGTGGCCTGTGCTAACCCAATAAGTTACAGATTACTAAGCATACTGTAATTTGGGGTGATCGACTGCACCGTAAGCTGTCATTTAGTGACAATGAATTGTATCGATTGCACTTGTTGAGGTTTCAGGTAGTCAGGGGTCAAGGATTGTAAATAGGGGTGCAGTTGATCGAAAGTGCTATCGACAAAGACCCGGTGTAGATGACGGTCTCCCGTAGTTTGAACTTGACGTCATTAAAATTAAGCAATTTAAGAATTAGCTCAAATAATAGTTTACCTCGGTCACATCAGCGGTTTTGACAACAGACATGGTGCCGTTTCCATCAGTGACAACCACCTCATCAGCGCCCAAAGCCTGAAAACAGAACCCCAGATTAACATACAAATTGTATTGAAGACTTGATTGTGGACGTATCGTTGCAAGAATCAAAATTATCATAAAATGGAAAATTTCATCATTACTTGAATGTCAGTCGGGTTGGCTCTGGGGTCAATGAGTGGTTCTCTTCTGTCTTCTTTCCTGGCGACCTCGTGAGGTGGACATTGGTCGTAAGGGACGCAGTAGCAGTCATCACGACCCGTGAAAGGTGGGAAGCTCTCGTAGGAGTTTTGAGATGCGGCGTAGTCTACGAAAACAATAATCAACTCGTGACAAAATTAATCGCCATATTTTACAAAATTTCAAAAAAAAATTTATTTTAAATACGATCTTTTCAAAAAATTAGAAAAATGATTTAAAACTAATAAATAACATATTGGACAAGTTAGAAAAATGGGGAAGGCAGTGGGATGTTGAGTGAAGAGAAAAAGTTATAAAATAATTCAGAAAAACGCTGCAAATTCTTTTACATGGGTTGGTTATTCCCCAGCCTAGAAGCATGGAGAAAATGGGGGAAAACAGTGAGTGTGGAATATCCCGGACTCATTCCAATCGATTTAGCGTCCAAAAGTTAGTCGAAAATGTTACCCCACATGCCTAGATCGCCAAAAATCTCGAAAATCCAATTATCATAGTACAAATGTGACCAACATTGACAGCTGATTTTAGAGAGTGAGAGGTGACATAGTTCTAGTGTGTTGCTAGGAAGCAATCAGGACGGACCTTGACCCGTTGAATGATCCTCGTCCTCGCTCCTCCTCCACGTTCGTGACCTCTCAAAACGGATGATTAGTCTTTGTCTCGTGTACGCTCAGAAGATGGAATTGAACTATTCTAACCGTGAATTCCGGTGGAATTCCGTTTGAATGGGCTTCTGGGCTGGCTCAAATCAGCCAGGTTCAATCTCATCCAGTAATTAAACACCACGGTAAATAACTGCCGTCAAAAGATCATCAATCAGCAATGTTAGCACCTTCCATGTGTATCATTTTGTTACACAGACAAATATCCATGGCCATTAATTTGTGGCCCAACTTCCACCGGTTCCTTGAGTCCTTCCTTCCGGTGACCTTGGATGGCTTCAAAGAAAGGTGGGACACCATTGGTTTCAGTATATCTGCCAGAGTACAGAAATGAGAAAGATGACGCTTGTTATCCCTCAACTGTGTGGTCTTGCCCACAGTTTTTTTTTTTTTTTTTTTTTGGTCAGGAACCAAGTAAAATGAGTTGAATAGTTTTTGAGTTGTTTCATTACCTGCCTAACTGTGAATGTGTGTATAAAATTGATACACAATATGCCAAACTATCCCTTAGCACCCCAAATCCATCCTCCTGCCCCTTGTGGCTATATATATATATATTTTTTTTTTTTTAATTGGCAATATTACAATAGATTCAATAACTGACCTCAATAGAACCCTAAAATAACAAATGACTAGAAACACTTGTGGCAAATTAGGAATGTTCGTCCGTGTATCAAAATTATACCCATGGCAGCTAATGTACTAGGATCATGGCGATCTCCAAAATGCAGTTAATGACCAGACGGCTATTCAAGCTCCTGCTCTGCCATGCAGCTCACTTAAATCTGGTCCTCCGTGGAGCCTTTCCAAAGGGAGGAATACATCAATGTTGAGCCATCTGCGATCCTAATTCCCACTCCAGCTCATAGTGCAATGTAAACAGTATCAGAACTTCTACAACATATCATCAATGTGGTTGTATAAGCAATATGAGCACTTACTCAAGGCATGAGGAGTTTTGACGTTCAATTGTTTTTTGTAGAAGGGGTTCGAAGCGTAGGCGCCAGTCGCGTAGGAAGACGATGGGCTGTAGATGGACGCTGCACTAAGGGAGTTGGCCTCATACAGCGAAGCCAGGCCAGGACCGGTGGCATGGTCCTTGTCGTGGTGGTAATGGTGGTGTACAACGGTTTGGAGAGGTGCAGCACCAGCTCCATTCACTACGGACAAAGAAATGGGAACGCCTGAGTCAGATAGGTTCAATTTGAATGGTTACTAAAGTATACGGATGTGCCACAACTGTACTCACCTGTGTGTCCTTTTTCGATAAGATGATGACTGGCGTCGAAATCGGGTTCGTGGACTGGGGGTATGGGAGGGCCTGGTTTGTACGGTCTTGGCCTGTACGGGACTGGTCGAGGGGGTCCGTAGGGTCCGGAGGATGGTGATCCGTAGGATGGTGGTCCGTACGAGATCGGTCCTGGCCTTGGGGGTGGACCGTAGCTTGGGACGTGAGAGCTGGGACTGTGCGGTGGTCCGCTAACAGGAATAGCAGGGATGGGGCGGCCTACTGGCTTCAAGTGGACGGGTTGGGCGTAGATAAGGTCGTGTGGTTGAACGTGAGGCCTCTTCTCTTCAATCTCTTCATCACTTCCGCACTGGAGGATGAACAGGTCACGTTAATTATTTTCTTTATTCACATTCCATTTTAACTTTTCTGAAGATGTACATTCAGGGAAAAACCTAGTTAGTCCGACAGAAATTATATCTGTAGAGTTTCCTCAATATTGTGCCAGCTCCCTCGGAAAAATTGTAGCAGAACAACGCGAAATATATGCTGAAATGGGTGGATACTAAAGGCAATGGAGATACTTATATGACACCCTGTGGTGATGGGGACTGGTTCCAAAAACAACACCCTTGCCCTGACCAACATGAGTCTAGCATAGCAAAAAAGGCTCCAGACACAATGCTCTTCTCATGGGAAAAAACCCAAACATCAAAGACCCAATGCACCTTTTCTTGCAAAGGTTCTGAGCAGCCATCATGTTAGAGATTATGATGCGTACTGTCTGCCTTCTAATTCATTTGACTAATAGCGGAAAATGGGTAGTGCGATACTCCTTACTAAAGTTGAATTGGGGCACAATCTGAAGAATTCATTTGCAACCAGTTTAATCGGTTCTCAGTCGTAGGTTCAAATCAGAGACCAATGACAGTCTGTACTGAATCAATACTACACTGATTGATAGAGGTTAGCATCCATGAAAGGAAATGTGATGAGGTGACTCATATCTCTGTTTGGGGGTACACTTCTTGGATTGCAATGACCACTTATTGCGCTGTCAGGAGTTTGAGTGTGTGGGCATGTATTCAATGTGCATCAGTGTGTGTAAGCCCCTTTTACCATCCGCCAGTTACTGCAGGAAGGACAGGGATGGTAGGTAGGTTTATCGCCTAGTTTAAGAGCCCAAACTGAAAAGGTTTTGCCGGAAGGATCTGTATTTGTGCATTATTTGTATCTTTCTCTACTGTGTGAAATTCATTTCTCCACTGCTTTTCCCTTCAAATGGATAGCTGTTGTCTGCATTGTTCCTAACTAAGTCAATCATATTTTTCAAGTAAAAGACCTGCCTAGGTCACCTGTGCCTATCTTTGTATAATAGTTCTATTGTTTTTAAATTTTGAATAGGTAGCAAGTTTGCTATGGTAAGGTGGTAGGGGTGGACTCTTAATGGATGACTTAACAACAGTCGCCTTCCTGTTGGCAAGTCCATAGGATAGGGGGATGTACTATCTACATTACAGATTCAAGGATAAGGTTGTGATTTAAAGCAACTTACCCCTCCAAGACCTAAATCGCACAATCGGTCTTTGATAAAATGACGGGCCTCGGTGTCGTTACCACCGGCTGGCTCGACGTTGATTTCCGCCGAAGCATTTCCTTCGCTTTTAACATCTTCGACCGCTTCAGGAGCAGTCGTTGACGAGTCGTCAGATTTCTTCCAAGCCCATTCTTCTTCACTTCGGACAACGGCACCGGTAGCGAGTAGGCAGAATACGAGCAAGAAACGACTTGCTGCCATCTGAAGAAAAAATCAGGAGAACAATCAGCATTGTACACAAAACTCGTTCAGTCCAGTGCTGCAAGGCGACTTCCGTCATAAAAACTGCCTATTGCCAGAGTTCAGAAAGTATAGGTAATACAGCTTGGGCCGCTCGGCAATGGTTCAATTGTAGTATATTTCATACCCATAATTTACAACCTTCGTGCGCTTCTTATCAGCACTTGTTCAGATCCTGATTATATTCGCAATCATGGCATGGAGAGGAGATGCCCCTATGACTTGAATCGTTATGCAAAAAGAGAATTTTCCACTGATGACCATTTCAAGCTTACCCGCGTATTCAATCCTTAATAGATTAGATCATCACTTATTAACTTTCACGAGAATTGCAGCCAATTTAGCACCCACCAACCGCTCTTCTACGATTCCAGACTAACCTCATAAGCGACTGCACCCGTTTATGATGCCATTCTAGGCATATCTTTTATTGGTTGGCTTATTTGATCCGCTCGCTTCTATTTGAATTACTCGTAAAATACGTTCAGACTTGATTAGATTAAATTATAGATCGCAAGCCCTCTCAGCTAATATCCCTTGGCCAGGATAGTGGACCATCTCTAATAATCAGCATATATTATATAAACTAACCTACTACTATCTGCTCTTAGAAGAATTATATTCCAATGTGTGGGTGGGTATACATTCTTCACTCATCCTAGAAATCGATATGTAGTTTTATTCCTGTTCTGCTTTTGTTCCTTCATTCATCTTATTATGATGTAATGGTGGTCTATGATTTGAAGGGCGAAGATGGCAATTGCCCCAAGCCGCTAAGGCTTACTTTGTGGTTCAGGATATATTATTATGTGAGTATTGCTTGCATTTTTGCGGAATAATTTGAGAACTTCCTATTAACATCTTTTTGTCGATGAACGGATTTTACAACTAGACACAACTGGAAGTAGCTGCGATGTTTGTGACGGCAACTCCCTCAAAATATTTCTTTTCTTCATACTTCGCGTGGAGATGAATGCGCGACTCGTTACATCATAATCTGGAGGATGATGTCAAAGGGAAAGTTTCCGTGTGGGATGATACTGATTTTCATAATTCCTGAGACACGGTTTTGCATAGAGATTATACGCCACGTAACTATACCACCAGTATGCTTCGACGTGCATAAGATTCTGTTTCTTTATCCGCGACTCTTCTGTCTATAGAGACAAAGAAGAAAAAAAAGTCTGTCATTTTAGGTTTTGATACCTTGTAACCTGTTTCGAGTCGATTAAGTAGAACGTGACCTTGGCCTGACTCCAATTTATGTAACACACCCCCAGCGACGTGTGTTGACTGCTCAAGCAAAAATAAGCGTTCGTTTTATAAGACGGTTCCCTGGTGACTAATCGACTTGTTCATTTGCATTCGTTGGTCACCGAGTTTTAACTCTAGGAGACATCTCCGCGTGACAAATAACGAGGCGTAAGACAACAATGAGCGTTGAGAAACTCGTGCGACGAAATGTGGCCAGTGCAAGGTTACAAAGGACAATCGCGTTGCACATAGGGTGTAAATTGGTCCGAGCAAGAGAACTGATGTGCCATAATCAACGCGTAAAACGCCCCTCGAAATTATTTTTTTTAAATAATTTTATTCTAAATACTAAGAACTGTTATCCTCCCTAAACTAAACTTAACTGATCGTGACGTCATAAATCAGAGAGCGGTGCCGTGAGACATGAAACGCTAAAAATAATTTTACAGGGGTTGGTTATTCATTGGACCAGGAGCATGGAGATTCATTCCAAACGATTCAGCGTCCACAATTTAGTGGAAAATGATACTCAACACTCCTAGGTACCAGAAATCTCGAAAACCCACCTTCGAAATGGGTAGATAGATACCCATTTAGACCCATAACCTCTTCCAGTGGGTGCTAATCGTTCCGGGACCCGTCTCATTGAATTCAGCGTCCAAAATTTAGTGGAAAATGACACCCTACTCGCCTAAATCGCCCAAAATCTCGAAAATCCATTCAATCCTTCAAAAATGGAATATGGAATATTCACCTATGAGAATCTCAACAAAAGCGATCACTCCGCTTATTTTTCTCCCCGATAAACAAAAAACTCACCACTTATCACAAAATAGCTGACGAAGATCTCACTGGTTCACAAAGGAGCGCTTCCGGATCACTGGAGAGCTTCTACCTCGAGGATTGGAAAGAGACTGGGAAAAGAACGAGGGGTCCTGAAGAGGAAGTTCACTTTCTTCAACCTTCTATCTTGTTGGATCCTCACGAAAGGGAAACGTAACTTGGACGTAATCTACCAATTCAACAACAGTGAGCAGCTTTAAGAAGGAAACGGGAACGTTTTCTGGTTGATGGCTGGGCAAAACGTCATCGAAGATCGAAATACTTTTGGATAGATGTAACGCAGAAATTCTTCAACAAGACATCTACGAATAAATGAAAAGAGATCAGCCACTTTTTCGAAAAAATAATAATATATTATAGGTAGATAGAAACCTATATTGACTCATAACCTTTTCCGGTGGGCACCAATCATCCTGAGACATTCGAAATAGGTAGATAGATTACCCATTTTGACCCATAACCTCTTCCGGTAGGAGCCAATCGTCCTGAGACCTATCCCATTGGATTCAACGTCCAAAATTTAGTCGAAAATGATACCCCACACGCCTAGATCTCCGAAAACACGGACCAACTAAAGCCAAAGCAGAGGAGGATTTTTGTGGATTTTTTTTTTTTTTTTTTTTTTTTTTTACCAGCTTGTTATTAGCCAGAAATGCTCAACAACTCAACAAATATTGACAACCAATTAGTTTTTAATTTATTTGTAATTTTTCAGTACCTACTCACTACCTTATTTAGGTACAAAGTCAGACCCTAATGGCCCCAAAACATTGATAGTGAATTTGTTATCAGTCCTATGATACACTTGGTCGTTAAAACGAGTGCCATGGACTGATTCATTCTGATTCAGATTCATTAACATCAAGGTAACCGGAAAATTATAATTATTTAAAAATGTGAAAGGCCTAGAGAGCTGAGGAAAGCAGCTATCTCCGTCAACATACAACCCCATGCAATTTTCTTTCAAACGTGGCTACTGCGCTCCGTATAATTTTCCTCGTCTCGCGTGAATTAAAACGAAATTACTTCCCGTCTCTTCGACAACAAAAAAGCTCACGAGTGTGAAGTAGAAAATTATTAGGTCAGATTGGTCTCAATAAACCGCGGAAAAGAGCTTTGTAATGGTCGACAAAAGGTGACGACCCGAAGGTGTCGTTGTTTATCGGTTTTTCTTCCATTATGGTCGAGCGTAGGACCAAAGAGCGTAGAAGAAAAATTACGCAAAGCAGAGTCAAGCTTATGTAAGAAGGCCACACCTCACTTGATAAGAACGAAAGATGTAGGACTCTATGAGCTGTTACCAACTAGAATACTGATTGAGGCTCAACGGAGAAAATGAATAATGGTCCATCATTTTGACATTGTTAGCATTGATAGGACTGATACGATCCGCTCTAAGAGATAAGAAAAAGTTGTATAAAATACATTGCCATGCAAGTTCTGAGAAATGCACTGGTTGATGAGCTGATCTTGGCTGAACTTCAGTAGGTATAAGAAAAGAAAAAAAAAACATTTAATTGCACAGGTGATCGAAGAAATTCCAAATTCATCCCCTATGCTGTTGGTAGGTCCGGTCAAACACTTGGGTATATGAAGAGCAAACCATAAGGGATTTTCAGTGCGCTCTAGTGGTTGTTGAAGCAAGCTCCTGCATTCCTTCTTAGCCTGATAACGCTATTCGGAAAGTTTCCCTTACAAGAATGAAAAACTACCTGATATATGTAACTATAGATGTGATTGTTTCAAGTAATGAATTTTGTTTACCTGAACCTATATCCTGATGTGATTTAATGATCAGTGATAAGACCAATATCCTATGATACTTAGGTAATCTATAGTTTTTGGGAGGAAAACGAAGGAAAACAAAAGGATGGAACCAGGGTCGATTTAGACTCCCCTGACAGAAAAGGACTCACCCCAATGTAAGTTGCCACCAGCAAAGTAGGAGCTTACTCCAATACCGCTAGAGCACACGAAAAATCCCCCCCCACGGATTGCTCCTTATACGAGAGCAGTCAAACGGGATCCAGCCGTAAAAGCCAGTAAGAGCAGTAGGAAACTTTGGCGAATTATTAGCACTAATGCTGAGAGTACTTGAATGATAATAATTATTTAGTAGTGTGGATGGCGAGGTAGAGGACCAAGACGACTCTGCCATTGATATCAGTGCAGATGAGATAGATGGAGAATCAGTAGACAAATTTTAAGGTGACAATTGACTAACTCCAGATTGGGTCAAAATTCTAACAATCAGATTTGCTAAATTAATTCATAGCATAAATTTAATATTGAACTGCCTTTTGGAAATGTAGAATGCTCAAAAGTTGTATGATGGAAGTATACTGCATCGAAAAGGGTCACGTTTGGACGAATAGAATAAGTAGGCAAATCATCGAATTCTGGTGTCTTTTTCTTCCTCATTTAGCATCAATTTTATTTTCAAGTTTGAAAGCAAACATGTTGATACGTTTTCGTAGTTGATTTTCAAGAGGAAAGCTCAATAATGATGTATGGCTACTAAATTTTTGGGCCAGAGCAATTTTATTTAGAATTTCCAGCAACCATATTTTGCAAGTTGAGGTACAGTTGTACGTACCTCTGCGTACCGAAAATGTATAAATATGTACCTCCAAGGGTTTAAAAGCGAGTACCACTGGAATCAATGATTAACTAATGTGTTGTCAGATATCTTACTGCCCTAGATATGATCACATATGGTCGATTTTGTATTTAAAAAATTCCCAATTATCGTTCCAACAGAGAATTGCTGCGATTACGACATTATCGCGGCTATTATGACCCAAAACGACGTCGTAATGTGAATTGTGTAAGTCCACTGTGGGTTGGTGGCCCAATCGAATCGTGTTTAGGTGGATGCAAATCAGTTTAGGAGGAGGAAGAAGAAAAAGGAAAACCGTAACTTCAGACGGTGGGCGTTTGGAATCATTCGGAACAGGACTCACGAAAGGCCACGGGGAAATTGTTGGAAATGTTATGCAAGCGGACTGGATGGTCCCAATTGAGGTTAATCGAATAGTTGGAGAATCGATGTATTGTTGGAGTGTTGGATGGATACCACTCAACTTACGAGCATGTGAGCATAGCCTGATCAAATTTTCCACTCATATGAAAATTTTGAACAAGAAATAAGAGTCACAGCCTTCAGAAACAATTATTTTTTTAAATTGTATACCGCAATAACTAGTATTCTAACAATAATAACAATATTGGATTCGAGACAACGGCCTGCACCTGATGTAAAAGTGGATTTTGATGGAGTGTTTGGAGGAATATCTGAAAATATTTGTGCTCCGGTTTTCTTATTGGGTAGGGTCAAAATGTGTTTTTTTAAAAAGGGATTTTCGAGATTTTTAGCAATTTAGGCTGTGAATGTGGTATCATTTTCGGACTAAATTTTGGGACGCTGAATCCAATGAGACGGGTCCCGGAACAATTAGTGCTCACCAGAAGAGGTTATTGGTCAAAATGGGTATCTATCAACCTATATCTACTAACTTGAAGCACAACGATAGGAGTAAATTTCATTATGACCAGGGACCGCCACTAAGTAGGTATTGAGAGGATGTTTTAGTCGCAAAAAAAAAAAAACATAAGACAAACATTTGGGGAAAAAAAAAACAATATTGTCACATTGAACCTACCTCAAGATCTTTTCATGATAGAAGAACATCTCACAGCAAAGTTGAGACGTAAAAATGGGTTTGATTAAGAAGTTTTCTCCACTAAAATGAACAGCTCTGCTCGTTCGGCCCTACGTGAGATTGCCAAAAATCTTAAAAATCCGTCAAAAAAAAAAAATATATATATTCCCCCAAATTCGGTCTTATCGGGATGTCGAGTTTCTAGGACCGGCTAAACGTGAAAATGAGTCCCTGACCTAAATTTCAGGTTTTGTCGAACCTACCAAAAACGATGTGTACGACGTACGGCGGACGGACATTTTCTTATTTTGATGTAGTATCTGAAACGCCCGGAAAAAAATGTTGGGGCGAATCGGGGAGGTTGACTTTCTGCATGAAAACATAGGTTGATTATTCAAGGAATACCCACTCACCCCATTTTTTTAGTTTTTCTTCAAATATCATATTTTACGACTGGCAAGGCTTCAGAGCCTCGAATCGAGCGCAGCTATGAACTTAATTAGCTCAAAGTTGTAATATCCCTCTCATGGAAGCGAGTATGCTCCTCATCAGGAGTTTAAATTATCTGCCTGCTCAATGAGAGTATCTTTAAAGAAGTTGTAAAAAGTTCGTGAGCCAAATCAAGAAAAGCCTAAAATAAATTGGGGTTTCGCCTTGGAACTCACAATGTTTTGGTTGTCGGTGATTATCCTTGTTGTCCTTGGCTTCCTTGTCGATGCTTTTTCTCGAAGAGCTCAAACGAAAATGGAAGAAACTACAACAGCACTGACTTATGAGTGACCGGTGCCACGAGCGTTATATACCACCGGCTGGTGGGGGAGTGTTGGACTTTAGGGGTGAGCGGAGACGCAGCGTCCTGAGGAGAAGAACCACCCCCTTGGCGCACATCCTGGAGCACCTCCCCCCACCGTCCTCCTTTTGGTGGAGCGAAACCCACCTTGGGGGCAAAACCCGGGGGACGAGGCCGTCGCCGTCTTGAGCAACCCCCGCCGTCTTAAGGGTCCCGGGTGAGTCACGTTTACCGTCGCGGTCTGAATGCGCGTCCTTAGGAAATCCCTACGAAGAATTTGATTCGAGGAGATGAACCGCTTTAAGCGTTCAAGGACGACGCGTGTTTGTTTGCAGAGGACCTAGGGCCTATTCCAAGAAACCTATCACTCTTTAAATAACGTCGCACAATCCCTTGAAAGTGAAATGAACCCTTTCTCTACGCTCACGTGTCAATCCCGGGGAAACTTCGTCGCCCGAATCCTCTGACAAGAAATAAATTAACGCGTTAGACATACCTATTCACAATAATATCGGCGACTGCTAAATAAGAACGTTATTAAACGTAAGTAAATAATAACACTTTCACAGCTTAATGCAGAACAATAGGACACTGCCTCCATAAAAAAAAATAATTTAAGATAAACCGTCATTATTATCAATTAAAAATTCTCCTCTTTCAATAAAACTCATCCAGAACAATATTTTAAATATAGATTATTTCATACTTTATATTTGAGGTGTAACCAATTATTTGGCAAAGCCATTGGATACTACAAGAAAATGGATAAATCTTCGTTTAAAATCTATCATCAAACTCTTCATAAATATAATTGTGAAAAGTTTCTTGGAACAGAACCCGAATAGAACACCAAAAACTCATCATTTCACTCGACATATTCATAACACTGCGCCTTATTGGAACGAAATTTTCTTGTAGAGTGGAGAGTTTGGGTTTTCTGAGTGCCAAGTGAGGAGTGATCAGTTGATCAGTTATGATAGATTCCTGGCCACCGAACAATTTAATCTCGCTTATTGTTACAAAATTTCCTATATGATAATTTTCGACGACTAATATGAGTAAAATTGAAGCAATCCCACTATTGTGAAAACAATGCTAACCGAAAAAAAACCGCTGCGAATTCTTTCACAGGGGTTGGTTATTCCTCGGAGCAGAAGCATGGAGACTGATTCCAATCGATAGAATGTCAGCCATTTAGTCTGAAATCTTGTATGGAAATGATTTAGCAAGATTGTTTGTTATAGTTGTTTTGAGAGTTAATCGAATCACGTAGGCTTTTTCTTCGTTACAGCATTAAAATTAATTACCTAGAAATTTCGAAGAAATCATAATGGTCGAGTTTATTCATTTATTTATAAATTTCGAGTTGAGTTTGATGATTGAGCTACCTTCCAACTGAACCACTGCTTTGTATTCCAGAAGCATACTCGACGTTATGACTTGAGAGAAGCGGAGTCCTCGGTTGATATTTCTCTATTGTGTCCAGTCCTTTCACAAATTAGTGCTATAAGAATCCGAGCGAACTTCCGAGAATGTACAAGGAAACAAGAAACGACAACTGTGGAAGAGGTTGTCAAAAGTAGGCCATAGTCGCGAAGGCATGAAATGAGCTATAAAATTACGACCTTGAGCACTGTACAGGCGCTAAACGAGATGATAAGCTGTCGTTCAGGCTTCTGAAGTTATGTTTGTT
Source organism: Cyrtorhinus lividipennis (assembly GCA_019603395.1). Classification (NCBI taxonomy): domain Eukaryota; kingdom Metazoa; phylum Arthropoda; class Insecta; order Hemiptera; family Miridae; genus Cyrtorhinus; species Cyrtorhinus lividipennis. Next base: position 13,838,741 of record CM034008.1, read on the forward strand.
ATTCTTATTGGAATGATTCAGTAAATTTTGGAAGCTGAATTCAATGAGACGGTTAGGAGTCAAAATGGGTGTCTATCTACCTATTTCGAATGGGTTTTCGAGATTTCTGGTACCAGGCGTTGTAGGGCATCATTTTCCACTAAATGATGTACCCAGAATCGATTGGAATGAGTCCGAGACACGCCACCCCTGATTTGTTCCCCATTTTTCCCATGTTCGATATTTTCGACGATTTAGACGTGTGGGGTATCGTTTTCCATTAAGTTTTAGACGCTGAATCGATTGGAATGAGTCTCCATACTCCATGTCCGGACAGTAACCAGCCCCTGTGAAGCAATTTACAGCGTTTTTCCATGGAAATTTGGAAGGCCTGCTTGTTAGTACAGTTTTTTTAGAGTTAATAGTTGACAATAGTTGTTATCAATCCCTTTTTCGACCCGCCTCTCCTCTCTACCACACACACGAGTAATACAATGAAAAGACCCAATGATTGGCAGTATCTTTCAAAACTCGTTTCTTAGCAGTTCTTGTCATCTCATTTTTTGTGGACTTGAACTGACGGATCTGCAGGTGCGCCCGACTGTTGAAACGAAAGAGAAAACCTCTTGATACTTAGCTAGGCACCTCTTTCCGGTCTATGGTTACACAGGATATTTACTTCGTCGGTGACTGAACAAAGGAAGATTTCCTTTATAGGTCAACGGCTCAGAAGGTTGGTAATAGAGAAGTCCACTTTCCAGAAGTGAAAATCCGAATACATTAGTTGGTGAGGACAACGGGAAATTCGTGTTCGAAGAGTTTTATCAAATTTATTAACAGAGGTAGTTTAATCCTCGAACCAGGAGCATGAAGACTCATTCCAATCGATTCAGCGTCCAAAATTTAGTCAAAAATAACACCCCACACGTCCATGTAGTCAAAAATCTCGAAAATCTATCTTTCAAAATACACATTTTGTTACAAATGTTGGACGCTGAATCCAATAGGACAGGTTCCAGAAGGATTAGCGCCCACTGGGAAAGATCATGGGTAAAAATGGGTCACTATCTACCCATTTCGGATGTTTATTTTCGAGATTTCTGGTACCTAGGCGTGCGGGGTATCAATTTCTACTGATTATTGGACGCTGAATCGATTGGAATGCACCATGCTCCTGGTCCGAGGATTCATCAATCCCTGTGAATGAATCTTCAGCGTTTTGGTTGGTGATCCATTAGATAATCCCGTTTTCATGCAAAATGTCAATCTCTCTGATTCGGCCCAAAAATGTTGTCTGCATTTTAAGGTAGGTGTCTAGATCAAAATTGCAGATGTCCGTCCTCCGTACGACGTCCTTGCCGATTGTAGTCCGAAAATTTTCTAAAAATCTGAAATTCGGGTAAGGGACCCGTCTTTGGCTATAGTTGGTTCAAAACCTTTCAGCCCGATCGGACCATATTTGGAAAGGGAAGGGGTCATAATGTGATTTCAAAAAATTGATTGTGAGATTTCCGGCATTGTAGGCGTGTGGGGTATAATTTCCCACTAAATTTCGAACGCTGAATTCAATGAGACGAGTCCCGGAAGGATTGGAGCCTCGGAGTTATGGGTAAAAATGGGTTATCTACCAATTTCAAAAGCGGGTTTTCTGTGTTTCTGGCACTTAGAAGAAAGAAATGAAAGAATTTGCAGCGTTTTTCAATTATAAATGGAGTTATTATGGCTTGAACCAAGTAACCGCTACATTTGAATATCAACATGTATTATTTCAATGTGAATAGTAAAACAATAGAGGCCAATGCATCTCGGAGCACCGACGAACGGTCATCGACACCAAATGACTAGTAGGCGATCAAGGTGATGTGATGAAAGGAGTGGTTGGGAATGATTTGAATCTCGTCTTAGCTTTTGACATCACAGTGTTGTCATCGCGTTCGAAAGGAGGTTGAACACGTGAGCGCACGTGAGCTCATATTCTTCAAAATGTGATCCCTCGACGAATGTTGTTGCCAGAGTGATACCTTCTCAATGAGGACCGAGGGGATTCCCCCGATCTTGTTCTCGTCTTATAAAGTCATCCGATGTCAGTGTCGACACGGTCGCTCGACCTCCTGATGCAACTCCCGGAGCTGAGCGTACTCAAGGGGTGGTTTTCCCGGATCCGGCGGGTCAAGGGCGGCGGCGCCCGGGGTTTTGATGGGCTCCGGGACTCGGTTCACCCGCTCCGCCTCGCCGCCCCCGCCCTTGTTTCGTCAGACGTGACGGCTGCCGGACAGTGAACCCGGAACTCGCATTATGCGGCCTACTGTTTACAACAGGCTGACCTATTCCTGCCTCAGCGTTGCCCTAGTCAGGACCAAGGCTATTTTCGACAATAAATTTTTTAAGAAGAAGAATAATTTGTGATTAACTTGAAGTATGTTTTCATTTAATCATCAATCTCTTCGATTCGTCCCAAAAAAATTTTTTCTAAGCGTTTCAAGGTATCTAGACCAAATAAGTCAAATGTCCGTCCGCTGTACGCCGTCCATGCCGACTTAGGTAGTACAAAATTTTCTAAAAACCTAACATTTTAGTCAGGGACCCGTTTCAGCTCTAGTTGGTCCTCCAAACTTTTCAGCCCGATCGGAACAAATTGTGGAGAGTGAGGTCAAAATGTGTTTTTTGGAAAATGGATTTTCAAGATTTCTCGTACGTAGGTATGTGGGGTATCATTTTCCACTAAATTTTGAACGCTGAATCCAATGAAATAGGTCCTGGAACGATTGGTGCACTCTGGAAGAGGTTAAGGGTCAAAATGGGTACCTATTTCGACTGTTTTCGAGATTTCTGGTACCCAGGCGTGTGGGGTATCATCTTCCACTAAATTTTGAAAGCTGAATCGATTGGAATGAGCCTCCATGCTCCTGGTCCGAGGAATAACCAACCCCTATAAAAGAATCTGCAGCGTTTTCCCAAGAGTTAGCGAAGTAAACACGATGAGCTAGAATATGTAAGTATAAATAAGTGTTAGTAACTACAGCTTCATGTGCTGCAATATGAAATGTGCTTCAAGTCAACTCCACAATTGGCCACCAAACCCACTTTTGAAATATTTATTCATTTATTTAATATGAAAGGGGCGAATCCAATTAGAGGAAGAAAGATAAGTTCGCACGCAGGCGACGAGAAGAGACAATGAAAAGTTGGTATGAGTTCAAATATCACGAAGCGAAACACCAAAGACATGTCAGGATGGCGATAACACATTAGTGAGACGGGACCGGAGGGAGATCGAGAGCAGGTCAATATCGTGCTCGGCTGACAGTTGGTTAACCATTCTGATGAGTCAGCTGAGAGGTCGAGAACGCATGAATTTGGTGGACGAGAATGGCACAGCAAAGAAATCGCATGAACGCAGGCCTACTCAAGGCACCCGCTGGCCAAACTTGGCCAAACATGGTCAGCGAGACTTGGGCATATCACGCCCAGAGAAAATGCTGCACAGATGACACTGGTGAGCTGATCCACATGGCATTCGTACGAGGGACACCAGACGATAGGTAGAAATAGGTAGGTAGATACCCATTTTGACCCATAGCCTCTACCAGAGGGTGCCAATCGTTCTGGGAACCATTTCATTGGATTCAGCGTCAAAAAATATGTGGAAAATAATACCCCACACGCCTAGATCACCAAAAATCTCGAAACTACATTTTTCAAAATACACATTTTGACCACTACCCTCCTGAAATTTGGTCCGATTGGGCGTTTCTGCAGTACATAATACACAGGTATCTTTCTGTAGCTAATCCTCTTATACCATAACAAGGCTATGATCAGATTTCAGCATCATACTCGTATCTTCTTCGTTCTAAGTGGTCCATAGCACCGACATTTACGGTCTAACCTACAAAAATAATTCGTAGAATTGATTCTCATTCTGGATAACTTGAAGATGTATACTGGATGAATCTTCAATAATGTGTGAATAGGCATAAAACCACGAGTGAAGAGGTAAGTATCGGAATAACTTGAGTGCCTGCGATTTCACTGTCAGGCAGCCCGCATTACTTGTAACAACCCTGTGCGGTATAACTGAAGCCACCGAAGGCGTTTTGCCAAATTTCCATTCCAGAATTACTATTCAAAATTCGTTTCAAATTCAAACTCGATTCCTGCCGTAAAATATAATTGCTTAATATCATAAAAAAATTAAAACTAAGAGTATTATCATCAGTGAAATCACCTGACAAAAACCAAGGCCACAGTGAATAAATTCAACCTTGGGTACACTTCAGTGCTCCTCAAAAACTTTCATTTTACATTAAGAAATACACCATAGTTTCATCATTTTTCTACTGACGATTTTATTCCTCATCCTACTCCCAATTATTCACCCTAGTTCAACTTAAAACATTTTTAACGTGATAGATTGATGATAAATATCGTTCTGAATCCGAAGAGCACACCCTGTTTTGGTGGGTTATTCCTTGAATAATCAACAAGTTATGTTTTCATGCAAAAGGTTGACGTCTCCGATTTGCCCCCCAAAATTATTTCTGGGCGTTTCAAAGTGTCTAGATCAAAAAAGTCCACCGTCCACTGTCCACGCCGACTTTGGTAGTAGAAAAATTTCTAAAAATCTGAAATTAGGGTCAGGGGCCGTTACCAGCTTTAGTTTGTCCTCAAAACATTTCAGCCCGATCTGACCAAATTTGGGTAGGGTAGGGGTCAAAATGTGTATTTCGAAAAATGAATTTTCAAGATTTTTGGCGATCTAGGGGTGTTGGGGTAATATTTTCCACTAACTTTTTGACGCTGAATCCAATGAAATGGGTCCCAGAACGATTAGTACCCACTGGAAGAGGTTATGGGTCAAAATGGGTATCTAAAAACCCATTTTGAATATGTATTTCGAGATTTCCGGTACCTGGGCGTGTGGGGTATCATTGTCAACTAAATTTTGGACGCTAAATCCGCGTTTTTACTTTGATTGCGGTTCTCTAAATCTCAGAACGAACTGCTGAAATCTCGTGGAATCTTTGTTTTTATATCAATCATGGTCACATTTCACGGGCTGACTGAAGTAGACTGCTTGCTATTACTGATTCAAAATTGTGTTTCATCAAAACCTTCCCAAGAAAAGCCTATATTATTTAAAAATATTACTTTTTCATCTTTAAAAATGAAAATTTCATTCCAGTTTGCCAAAAACATGATAAAATCCTTTTCTTGTTGACGAGGATTAGTGTTGAATTTGGTCATGCTAATCAATGGAGTGCAGAAATAGTTTTTACATCGTTCGTTGCAGTAAATTACGAAGCGATAGTACAGAAACATTGAAATTTTAAGATCCTTCAACTTGGAAATACGACAATTTTGTATTCCCTCCTTTCGTTACACTCATCTAAAATGGTCCACTCAACTTAATCACACCTCAGCTTAATCAGAACGGAATCTCTGTTGCTCCTACTTGAGATTTAGATCGTTTCCACCGGAAAAGCAAGCTGAGAATTAGGATTCCCCTTCTGGATTCAACTCGAGGGATTATAATTATGCTCTGATTTATCGCTTTCCCCCGTCCAAGACCTTCTTCCTGTTAGGATTCTCATAAGGGCCAGATAGCCTCCGCTTTTTCCTTTAAAACTGAAATAAACTCGTCCGTATTTTCAAAACCCAAGTCGGTCGTATAATGAAAATATACTGTAGTTCAAGGGTCGAACTCATTATAAATAACCTGTTGATTATAAAATAATCAAAACACATATTGCTCACAGTCATATATCTCTCTTTAATGTACACTTTACACGCTGAAAAATGCAGCATTTTTTTATTTCTTTCAGTATCTTTTTTTCTTCAAATCCGAAAAAAATATAATAATTATAACCACCACAAAGCAATCGACACATCTACAATGTTGTCACGATCTACTTAACGCTATAGTATTTATCTTCAACAACATTGAACTATAAGTTTTCTTGGAACATTGTACAAGCGCAGTCCCCACCATTAGGTACTTAGTTATACTATATTTTATTCAAGCGATTTGTTCAAAAATAAACATTTAGAAACACACAAAATATAGACACTATATTTTTAATTAGTCACTTTTCAAATGCTTTTATAAGTTCATAATGTATTTTCTATCCCCGTTGGTAATTTCTGGATCAAAAATCGCATAATATAAGCACGACGCATTAATAGAATAAATATAAATATCACCATTTCAGGATGATCTACTAACGGCATTAAAATATTTATCAATCTTGTTTTTTGTTATTACGAAACTTGTAAACTTAACATTTATCACATCAATATACAATAATTCAATAAAATTTGCTAGTAATTTTTTTTTCTTCGTTTTATCCGATTATCATCGGTGTCAGACTTTAAATAAAATACGATTTATACCTGGTATTACAGGACTTACATTAACTCGCCATTTTTAACGATACAAGATGGACGACGCCATTTAACCTGTAGTCTCACTTATGGTCAATAAAGACCAATTTGTAGCTACTGAAGGGGAAATTTGAAGAAAATTTGAGGGATCTGGCGAGTTTTCCTTCTTTTTTCTTGGCATTTAGGGGATTGTAAAAAATATATAAGGGTTTAGGATATTTTAACAAAACTTCACCTGTATTATAGGCTGTGAGAGAACATATAGTTTTATGCTACGCTTAAGTCTCTATTAATTTTCTTCGTCGTAGTTTTTGTTAAAACCTGAAATAAGAATATTTTTTTGGCAATTTATTACATGGCAAAAAGTTTCTTCTTGGAGATATTCGTCATCACCTGGTGGGTGGTGGAATTTTTGAGAATTTACGGTCGAAAACTGGTAACTTCGTAAAGCGTCAAATATTCGTTCATGCTTTCAACGCAGTAACAGTCTACTCTAACACAAGTGCGCAGTCCCTACAAATAATCAAACGGTTATTCCAACTGATGGGCCTATAAAATACGTAATATATAGTTGTTGCACTCTGTCAAGAACGACGCAAGTGAAGAAATGAGTTAACCAAGATTAATATACTGACGAGGTGTGCTCACGTCGGGCTAAAGGACGAGTCACAAGATTCCACATTTGCACTAATATCCAGTTCCCGTAATATGAGGAACAATAATATTTTGTTTATCCTTCAACTAATATGTTAATTTGATCCCCACACATGATTGTGAGCACGTTTGATATGCCCTAGGATGCCATGTGCCAAGGGTTTGCAGTAGAAAGGCAGGGAAACAAGGATCAATCAATGGCAGAAATGCGATCCTTTCACCGGGAATCCGATGTGAGGGCTAACTTCCCTACCGAAGTGAGATTGTCTGGCTCCAGTAGTAAACGTATGGGTACAGCAGCTGGATTTCAACGTGGAGTGTAGTTGTGAAGGGTGCAGAACGAGCACTCTTCTCGAACCCAGAAGAAGTTCTCTGAAAAAAGACAAGACAAAAAAAAAAAAGTCGTCTCCCTCTGCAGAAAGGCTGCTGAATCATAGACTGCTCACACTAGAGAGGACGAGATTTTAACCCACACCAGCTGGAGGTGCTAGACTGGGAGGGGGTCCTTTATCTGATGGATGCATGATGGCCCCAAGAGGTGTGACCTGGGCTGGAAATTAGGGCTTGCTGGGGCCAACAGCAAGTAGTGGACCATTCAGCCTTTGACATTTTGGATCAGGAAAGGATAACAATCGAGAAAAAGAGCAACAAAGAGCAGAGGCAACAGGTGAAAGGAGGCCAGGAGAAATACATAAAATTCGTTCAGGCTGGAGAAAGCCTCAGTGCCAATCCTTACAGGGAGGAGAGTGGTGGCTGTTGCAACAAGGAGTAAGGTCACTATGGAACAGGCCATTCGACTGGGAAAACATGAAGCACCAGAATTTCGGACAGGTGCCTGGAGCACAGCCCTATTCCTATTCGCACGCGATCTTCCCAAGGGGTATTCATAAAAATCTGCAAATTCTTACACACGGGTTGGTTATTCCTCAAATGGGGGAAACAGTGGGTGTGGCGGGTCTCAGACCCATTCCAATCGATTCAGGGTCCAAAATTTAGTGGAATATGATACCCCACACGCCTAGGCACCAGAAATCCTGACACATACAAAACGGGTGGATACATACCCATTTTGACCCATAACTTCTTCCGGTGGGTGCCAAACGTTCTGGGACACACATCATTGAATTCAGCGTCCAAAATTTAGTGGAAAATGATACCCCACACGCCTAGGTAGCAGAAATCCCCAAAACACATAATCAAATTGGGTAATAAATACCCAATTTGACCCATAAC
>CM034008.1:13850607-13892224 GCA_019603395.1 Cyrtorhinus lividipennis
CACCAAATTTTGGACGCTGAATCCAATGAAATGGGTCCCAGAACGATTGGCACCCACCGAGGGTGGATATGGGTCAAAATTGGCACCTACCTACTTCGAAACTGGATTTTTGAAATTTGTGGCTACCTAGGCGTGTGGGGTATCATTTTCCACTAAATTGTGGACACTCCACGTCCGCTGTTTCCCCCTATTTCCTCCATACTCCTGGCCTGCTGGAATAACCAACCCCTAAGTATTATACAAAGGATGACAAAGCTCCTAAGCTCCTGTCTGTAGCTGCCACTACTTCCTGACATAATCTGCATGCTGCTGCATTCGTTTTTGTCGTCTAATCGACGCTATTTTCATGACTTCTGTGTGACAGTATAATTAGATTTGTTCGTTGAAGAATCTACTCCATAAAAATCAAACCTGTGCCCTTTCAAATGCAGTTGTGCTCATAGTTGAACTGCAGCTCAACATGGCGTTCAACTGGACGTTACATCCGTCATCCAAATTTACGTAGGAGTGTCTTCAATGTGGTACTCCTCGCCAAAACATTGTGAGTTATTTTGATGATAGAAAATATTCTGTATTTGTACTTGTTTTCTTTTGGTTAATTGACGTCGTCTTGTTTCAGAGATCAATTCCCCGCGCCTTCTCGCCCTGTTCTCAAGGTAGGACTCTCATCTATTTCGCCGCTTCATGAACCGCTTTATATGATGTTTGTTGAAGATCTGACGGAAGACTTTATCAATCACGTATCCGGAAAGCACATACTATTTTTTGTTGGTTACGATGTCGATGGCATATGCGCTTGTAGGATTTTACAAACTCTGTTCAGAGCCGAATCCACGCTGTACACGCTCGTACCCGTCGAAGGGACGCAAGAACTTGTTGAAGCTTATAAAAGGTTTTCGGACAAGGTGAAATACGTGGTTTTTGTCAATTGCGGCGGAACGATAGACCTGGTTGAGACGTTGGAACCGGATCCTGACGTGCTTTTGTTCGTCATCGACAGCCACAAACCCACGGACATTTGCAACATTTACAGCCGCTCGCAGGTTAGGTTAATTGGCAAGCCTGACGAGTCCGATAATATACCGCAATTTGAGGAAATCTTCCTCGACACGGACACAGAAGAGGAAGAAGAAGAAGAGGAAGTCAACGAAGAGACGTTAACCAAAAGACGTGAGAGGAAAAAATGGGAAGAAAAACGAAACCAAGTCATGTTCGACTACACGCAATTTTCATTTTACGGCCGCGCGTGTTCGTTGGTCGCCTTCGAAATGATTTGGAATTTGGGTAAAGACGATTTGGAATGTTTATGGTGGGCTATCGTCGGTCTGACGTATCAGACAGTCACGGGGCTGATCGTCGAGCAGAAATACTCCTGCGAACTCCAAGTTCTTCAACTTCACCTGTCCCGGCTCACGTCTTCCGTGGCGAACGACCCTGAAGCGAATCGCACGCAATTTTACCGCGTCACGACGCAAAGAGATTTGCGTTTGGTTCTTTACCGACATTGGAACGTTCAAGCGGCCCTGCGGCATACTATTTGTTCAGCGGTTAAATTGAAATTGTGGACGGTTCGGAGTGAAAAACGACTGTACCAAGTTTTGGCTGAAATTGGTCTTCCTTTGAAGGACAGTTTGCAGAATTTTTCTTCAATGGATGTCACATTGCGGAATGAGTTTTTCTCCATGGCAGAGTCGATTGCCAGTAATTACGACTTGGATGAGCTGATATATCAGTCATTTACTGTCTCTGTGTGCTACGGCAACAACTTTTTCCAGGCTTCTGATTACGTGTATGCTATGATCTGCCTGCTTGAAGAGACTTTAAAGGACAAGTCGAGGGGAAAATGCTTTTCCGACTGCATAGACTCGTTGTCTCCTCACAAATATCATTTAATCGTCGGTGGTATTGAAAAGTGCAAAAAACTATTCACGTCGATCATCCGCCTGGTGCAGTCCATGTTGGACATGAAGCAAATCATTTCAGCAGGACCTTTCCTGTATTTCATCGTCAACGAAAACACAAGCGACTACTCCTTGTACGCTCACCCAATGTGTTTGGCCATGTTGGCTCGCTACGCTCTTCACGCATGCGCATCTCAGTCGAATTACAAAAAACACGGAACACTCCCCCTGATCGTTTCAGCACCTCAAGCTGACGACAACTGCATCGTCCTCGGTATTCCACCAGTCACTGAATACGTGCCGAGAAATTTTTTCGGAAAAGCGTTCGATCAAGCGCTCGAAACAATCAACACCGAACCGATTTTAAATTACTTCGATTCTGCCGCCGTTCGCATATCGATAAAAGATCGACCGAAATTTTTCGACGCTCTCGCTACCATACTAACGTAATACGACGTATTTGATACATTTTCTTCAACGCAGCTCCTGATTTAGCGTATTATTTAAACATCACAGGAACGTTGATGCGCTGCTCATTAGATTCTATAAAATTTAGCTAAACTAGTGTTTTGTACGAATACACATTTCGCTTGTGTTGAAATAAACTTGTACTTAGTCTTGATTTAGGTTAATATAATGTCTCACTGTTTTCAATACTTTGTCATTCCTTCCGTCCTTTAACTAAAATCACTGTGAAACTTTGAAGATCAACTGCATCAAAAAAGTTTTGATTGGTTATTCCTTGAATAATAAACCTATATTTTCATGCAGAAAGTCAATCTCTCCAATTCAGCACCGATTTTGGTAGTAGAAAAAATTCTAAAAATCTGAAATTCGGAACAAGGACCCGTTTCCGGCTCTACTTGGTACTTTTTACCCCAATCGGACCGAACTTGGGAGGGATAGGGGTCAAAATGTGTATTTCGAAAAATGGATTTTCGAGATTTTCAGCTATCTAGGCATGTAGGGTGTCATTTTCGACTAAATTTTGGACGCTAAATCCGATAAAATGGGTGTTTCACGGTGTCTAGATCAAAATAAGCAAATATCCGTCCGCCATCCACGCCGACTTTGGTAGTAGACAATTTTCTAAAAATCTGAAATTTGGGTCAGGGGACTGTTCCCGGCTCTAGTTGGTCCTCAAAATTTTTCACCCCAATCGGACCGACTTTGGAAGGGGTAGGGGGTCAAAATGTGTATTTCAAAAAATGTATTTTCGAGATTTTCGGTGATCTAGGCGTGTGGGGTGTCATTTTGACTACATTTTGGACGCTGAACCGAATGCGGCGGGTCCCGGGACGATTGGCGCCCACCGGAAGAGGTAATGGGTCAAAATGGGTGGCTATCTACCCATTTTGAATGTGTTTTCGAGATTTCTGGTACATAGGCGTGTGGGGTATCATTTTCCACTAAATTTTGGGCGTTGAATCTAATGAAATGGGTCGCAGAACGATTGGCGCCCACTGGAAGAGGTTATGGCTCAAAATGCGTATCTGTCTACCCATTGTGAATATGTGTTTTTGAGATTTCTGAAATGTAGGCGTGTGGGGTATCATTTTCCACTAAATTTTGTACCCTGAATCGATTGGAATGGATCCGGGACCGGCCACACCCCCTGTTTTCCCCCATTATCCCCATGTTGAAGAAATGAGTCCATGCAACCGACCGAGAAATAACCAACCCCCGTTCTTTTATCTTTTGAAGATTACAAACTTACACGTGATAAGAGAATTCCTTTCTTATATCAGCTTTCTTGCCGTTCTTGCTTTTCCCTTCTGACATCCCCCAGATCGTCCTTCTTCCCCTGATAGCGCTCTGTAGTTTGAGAAAGGGGTGGAGTGAATGGTACTGACGGCTGATTCTCGTGTTGAACGAGTTTTCTTCCCACTGAGTTGTGTGGAGAATCGCTCTCTGAGACGGAAATTTACGAGGAGGGATACCTAACAAAGTCAAGACTTTATTGAAGCAGTGCAGGAGAACATTCTGGTGACGTCACGCGCTCAATAGAGCGCCTTGAAACCAGTGATTTTGAGTCTTTTGGTTGGTTATTCCTTGAATAACCTATGTTTTCATGCAAAAAGTCAATCTCTCCGATTCGGCCCAAAAATCTCTTTTTCTGGACGTTTTAAAGTGTCTAGATCAAAATTAGTAGATGGCCATCCGCCGTCCAAGCCGATTTTGGTAGTAGAAAATTTTCTAAAATCTAAAATTTGGGTCTGGGGTCCGTTCCCGGCTCTAGTTGGTCCTCGAAACTTTTCAGCCCGATCGGACCAAATTTGGGCGGGGTAGGGGTCAAAATGTGTTTTTTTGAAGTATGGATTTTCGAGATTTTTGGCAATCTAGGCGTTTGGGGTATCATTTTCCACTACATTTTGGACGCTGAATCCAATAAAACGGGTCCCAGAACGATTAGCACCCACCGGAAGATGCATAGTTATTCCAATTTGCAAGGTCTTCGTTGTTTATTCCTTTAATAATTAACTTACGTAGTCAAACCAAAGGTCATGAAGTGGTCAACCTCTCTAATGGGCCCCAAAATTTGACTTAAATACGTTTCATGTTGAGATCAAAAGGCAAAATATCCTTTCGCCGTCCCGTCCACGCCATTTATGGCAATTGGAAATTTTTATGAAAATGTAAAATTTTGGTCGAGCACATCTCTTTGACTCTAGTTGGTCCTTGAAACTTATCAGCACGGTCGGAACAAATTTGGGAAAAAATTTGGGTGAATATGAGTTTTTTGAAAAATGGATTTTTGAGGTTTTTGGCGATATTGACGTGTTTTTCCGTTTGAAAATCTCCACTATACTTTGTATCTATGCTGTATCTTGGCGTGTAGAGTATTAATTTCCAACAAATTTTTGACTCTGAATCCATTGAGACGGGGTCCCGGACCGATCAATGGTGGGTATGGGTCAATGGGGAGGCGCTAAACTCGTAAAAATCTTCGAATTCTTCGGTAAAATCGTCTAAAAATTCTTTTGAAAGGAAGTTTTAAATCATGCAAACTTGTCTGAACATGATATTGACGCTAGATTTGAGGATTTTTAAGATAAATTCAAACTATTTGCATTTGTCAATGTGGTTTCATATTTTACTACAATTATTAATAAGCACATCTTAACAATATCGTGGGGATGAAATGAATTTAAACGAACGAGAAGAAAGCAAAAGTCGATTTATTCGTCAAAAACATCAGAGAACATCTGCACCATCTTCTAAGCACATCACTCGCTTTCCTTTTTCTCCATCTACAACAACCACACACTTCCGAGAGTCAAATACTGTGTCCGCCACAAAGCGAAAACCCACAACAACCTAAAGGAGTCAAAATGGATTTTCGGCGATCTAGGCGTGTGGGGTATCAATTTCCACTGAATTTTGGATTCTGAATCCAATGAGACGGGCCCTGGAACGATTGGTGCCCACTGAAAGAGGTTATGGGTCAAAATGGGTGGTTATCTTCCCATTTCGAATGTGTGTTTTCGACATTTCTGGTACCTAGGCGTGTGGGGTATCATTTTCCACTAAATTTTGGACCCTGAATCGATTGGAATGGGTTGTTCGGTACCTGCCGTACCCACTGTTTCCCCCATTTTCCTCATCTTGAAGATATGAGTCTCCATGCCTCCGGAATGACCAACCCACAAGGAATGAATTTGCTTTGTTGGAGTTATTTATGTTTTTGACCTGACGTCACTAAAACAGCTATTACTACTTAATTTACAAGAAAATCCCAAATCTGGGTACACTGTTCAAATGCGTGTCAAATTTGTCAAGATTGGCTTCTCAATCTCTCCAATAAATTAGGGTACTGGTATCCAATAATTCAGCCCAAATTTAGAAAATTAACGAAAACTCGAAACCTTGTCAATTTTTAGCCGTGTAAATGGAGCATTTTCCCCTGAAAAATTTCCGTGTTCTCCCGTGGAAAAACTATCCCAGAATACCAGCTTTCCAACGGTATAATATTCAATTTAAGGGTAAAAAATGGCGTTTTCACAGGAAAAAATGATTCTCACTGTTTCCCCTATTATTCCATGCTCCTGCTCCAAGAAATAGATGAATTTGCTGCTTTTGTCTTTTCTAAAATCTGAAGGACTCAATCAATCCTCACTCACAAACTTTTTCGAGGTTTTCAGACTTTGAAAGAACGCCCTAGTTGAGAACTTAGCCAACTTTCAGATCCGATTATTCCCTCTTTTGACTCGGCCTCGGCTCGCGTTATGACTGATTTGACCAGAACAATGACCCATTTAGGATCTTGGCCGTCATCCCGTGTTTCAGATCACACCGCAGTGCAGTGATATCGAGTGAAGGGGCTATCAGAGATAAGGTGATACTCGTGAATTCACCAGAACAGCTCTCTCTCACTCTCTTCATAACCAGTGTCTGTTCTGCCAATCACACTTCGTGGATTTCGCCTCGTGAGGAATTAAATTTTCTTATCACCGAGGACATTCAGTGATTTGTCCATTCTGAGTGCCAGGATTGTCATAATTACAGAAACGAATTTTCATTTCAAACCCAATTTGTGGCGCTTTAATGATTTCAGATATCGACAATTATGGTTATGCTTTATCAATATGTTATTGATAGATGGAGAAAATGAAGTCTCAAGTTCACCAAAATGTGTCCATAATGCACAATGGGAAGAAGTGCAGTAATGTGATGTATGCTTGGATTGGATCAAAACCTGACATAGTTTGGCTGTGGTTTCTGCCTGTTGAGGGTTACTTCTGTGAGCATTGCTATAAGATCCACAAAATAGAAGCCAAAATGGTTTTTAAGTGTCTATCAAGGCAGGATTATACTACAGAAGGATAGGAATGACCTGTGAGTGTGATGATGAGGGTAGCTCTTGTTGAAACCTTGGCAACACTGAGCATAAAGTAGCTATAGCTAACAGCTGAATTAGCTACAATTTAGGGGGAGCTCAATTTCAGCAAAATGTGTCCATAATGCACAATGGGAAGAAGTGCAGTAATGTGATGTATGCTTGGATCAAAACCATTTATAATTTGGCTGTGGTTTCTGCCTGTTGAGGGTCACTACTGTGAGCATTGCTATGAGATCCCCAAAATAGAAGCCAAAATGGTTTTTAAGTGTCCACCAAGCCAGGATTGTACTGCAGAAGGATAGGAATGACCTGTGAGTGTGATGATGAGGGTAGCTCTTGTTGAAACCTTGGCAACACTGAGCATAAATTACCTATAGCTAACAGCTGAATTAGCTGCAATTTAGAGGGAGCCAAAATGAATATATAGCTATTTGCTGTTCAGCTGCAATTTCTAGCTATAATAAATCCTTTAATATATGATGATAATCGTTATAAAAAGCGTCGAATTTTTCTTCTGGTGGGCCCCTCAAGGTCTCCAATAATTGTGTATTGGTACTAATTCAGTATTCTCCTGATCAAATGGCAAGTCTTTTTTTTTTTAAATTAATAATCGATTTAGGTTCCAATATTACAGTTGTAATCGCTCCTAGTTGTTGCCAATGAGATTTTCACGAACACTATCGAGAATCACATAGATCGTTTCCTCGCGATCACAGGAAAACAAGAAGAAAGTGGTGATTAGGGTTGTTGGGAACAGACCCCTGGCCCAAATTTCAGATTTTTAGAAAATTTTCTACTACCGAAAACGGCGCGGACAATGGACGGCGGACGGACATTGACCTTTTTTGATCTAGACACCATGAAACGTCCAGAAAAAATTTTTGAGCCGAATCGGAGAGGTTGACCTTTTGCATGAAAACATAGGTTGATTATTCAAGGAATAACCAACCAAAAGTGTGTACACTCCAATTTGTACGATATCAGGATGGGGGTACAACTCGTGGGACACCCTGCCTATTGAGTACTTTCGGGTCAGCGTTAAAATCTGAATATGTGTCAGAAGCCAGGCTCACGGTCGTCTCAGTGCCCACAACGTACTTGTCAAATCAAAAGTCGCTCATTACTGAAACCAAATCCTCGTAAATGTCTTTCGAGTCGGTCACGGGTTAATACGATAGGTGGGCGTGTCTTTTTCGTGCCCTTCAGAATCTCGTGAACAATCTTCGTCGTCGCCTACGTACCCAGGACGTCCTTGCCATTCCCATACGGTCGTAGATACTAAACGGAGAACTCAAATGCCAATTCAAGCCGGGAGCATTTTAGAGGAATAAGACGGTATAATATATGAAAATCCTTAACAGTGTGGAATCAAAACCGGTCCTAACTGTCGCTCCTGGCATATCAACATTGGACTCACTTCAAACAAGCCAACTCACAATCGAATGAGGATAGTTTAAACCTGCCAATCCCGTAAGGAGTGGCCTTCCTACTGGAATGGTGGGTGTACTTTGGGGGCCCACAGACGATCAAATTGGTGGACAACCTGGCCCGTCAACAGGTTGATGGGCGGAATTCAGGTTGACGACAAGGTTGATGAAGATCAAACCGTTTCTTGATTTGTTATTCCTTGAATAATCAACCTAACCTATATTCCCATACAAAAAGTCAATCTCTCTGATTCGGCCCAAAATTTTTTCTGGGCTTTTCAAGCTTGTGGGACCGTGGGTTGGAACTGAAGAACTTTTAACAGTTAATTGAACTTTTAATGACTGATCGAACGGATGCAAATGGATACAGATTTTATGATCAGCGATACGACACGAACACGTTGGAGAACAGAACAAAAGTAACAGTAAGTGATAGGTTTCCTTGACGGCGGAGGGTTACCCCCCTTAGTTCCCAGAACGAGCGAGCGCTGATGTCGGGTCATCTAGCGCGAGCAAAATGGTCCTACTCCGGCCGACCCAAACGGCGGGTAATTTGAACTGGCTGTTCCTTGGCATCCTTCAATCTTATAGGGAGGCCTGGGGCCGAACAAAGGTGTCTCGATGAAAGACATATATAAGACATTGTCCGCCCGCCAATATTGGCAGTGGAGAATTTTCTAAAAATCTGAAATTTTGGTCAGGGACCCGTTCCTGGCTTTAGTTAGTCCTTGAAACTTTTCAGCCCGATTGGACCAAATTTGGGAAGGGTAGGAATCAAAGTACCAAGTACCATTGTACACTGCCTTGTGGCACTCCTGCTTGTATAGTTTTTGGTTCCAAAAAAGCGCCATCTTGCTATATTCAGCAATACCTGTTGCTCAAGTAAGACTGCTGCAGAGCAGCATTCTGGCAGCATTACGAAGTTTGTGTATCAGCCCATCATGCCAGACATTATCAAATGCCTGAGTCACGTTGAGGAAGACGGCAAAGCAGGCTTTTCTTTCAGCCAGCATAATGAGGCAAACTACCAATTCGTTTTAAATATCGATGGATCGACCGCATTCCTGTCACCACTGTACATTTTCATTTAATTTTAATTCACAGCAGGACAACGTAATCTAAAATCAAAAGGATTGGTGTGATCACCAATTATAACAGTCATTTGTCCTCTGAGAGCTTCGCACAATTTACTCATTACAGGAGTAAACGACTGAGTCAGCTCAATCAAGATGGTTGTTCCTCTCATTTGCAACAACGACGAGTTGAACCAACGGTTGAATCATACAATTCTCAAATGGGACGTGCTACGGTCGTCTAGCTACCTAAAATGTCTGGTTTGCTGGATTCTGTTCGAACCTTGGGTGGCAACTTCAATCGATGCGGTCAGTTTTCCCTCGAGGTTGTGTGCCCTTGGAGGCGAGACGATTCGGCTCATCGGCCTCAAAGGACAGTCAATATAAACAGCCGGTTACGTCACGTCCTACTGAAGCAATTGACGGGATTGAATTTGAGGAGTGTTCCGGTTCCTGTCCTACGGGGGCTATTTACTCGAGAAGTGGAGTTTGTTGTGAAAGTAACCTCAGAGGGAATCACAGCGAGGATTTGAAACCCTTAATGAATTTCCACGCCTGGCAAACCACGTTTTGGGTCTTCTAAGTTAGATTTCCTAATAAAACAAAATTTATTCCAGTAATAAAAACCTGTCTCTCCAATTTTCCACCAGTTGGCAGTAAAAATGGCTGTTACGAAATTTCCAGTTATTGATCTGATCAGTTGGTTTGCGCAGATAAATTGACCAGTTGCGTCAGGATTGTTGATTGTACAATAATTCCTGAGTTTGGACTGTGATATTTACCCAAAATTAATATAAGGGAATGGATTTTATGACAGAAATGGTTGTTTATTCATTGAGATTGCATGCGAGACTGCTTTAATTGCTGGCGGTATTTTCAGGTCGATCATAGGCAGACCCGCACAACACATTATTGCTGGATCTACAACCAGTAGCTGCAACACTTATCGTTTTAACAAAAATAAAAATGTATTATTTCAAGGATTTCACCAGCGTTATTGACAACGTTCATTCCATTTGTGGGAATTGTAAATGGGGATTTTTTTTTTTTTTTTTCATTTTGGTTTATCTAACTTTTTGCAGCATAAATATCACTAAATGGACGTTCGCTGTCTGGTTCAAGAAACCCTTTGAAAAACGCTGCAAATTCCTTCACAGGGGTTGGTTAGTGTCCCAGGTTAATTTCAAAATGGCCCTCAAAACTTGTCAGCCCGATCGGGCCAAATTTAGGGGAAGGGGGTTGGGGCTCTGAATCTGTATTTCGAAAAATGGATTATTGGGATTTTTTGCTACCTAGGTGTGTGGGGTATCATTTTCCACTAAATTTTGGACGCTGAATCCAATGAAAAGGGTCCCAGAACGATTGGTGCCCTCTGGATGAGGCTATGGGTCAAAATGGGTGCCTATTTACCCATTTTGAATGTGTGTTTTCCAGATCTCTGTTACCTAGGCGTGTGGGGTATCATTTTCCACTAAATTCTGGACGCTGAATCCAATGAAAAGGGTCCCGAAACGATTGGCGCCCTCTGGATGAGGTTACGAGTCTAACTTGGTACCTATCTACCCATTTCGAAAGTGAGTTTTCGAGATCTCTGGTACCTAGAATGGAAAATTTAGTGAAAAATGATACCCCAATTTTCCACTAAATTTTCCATCCTGAATCGATTGGATTCGAGGAATAACCAACCTCTGTGTAAGAATTTGCAGCGTTTTACAGTCGCATTTAGTCCATTTAGAACAGACTTTGGTAGGATTTCGTGTAGCGATTCTTGATGCTCAATAAAAAGTCTTGAAACGCGGTTGATTATTTTAGCGTAATTACGTCTATCAATAGACGGATATTTTGTATGGAAATATAGGTTTTTAAAACCAAACAAAATCGAGGTTTTGCCCTATGAAATGCTTGGTCTCACTGATCGCTGAGAACAATAATAATAAAATAGTACGCGATGAGAGAACTCCCTCTATAATTGAAATTTCAGAGAGGTTTCTGTGCGTTTACCTTACAACTTTCCTCATTCAGTTTCCACTGAAAGGGGAATACACGAGTTAATATTCCTGTTTTGTTTGTGGTCACGACGAAGTGAGTTCATAATTTATTAAAAAACTCAATACCGCTGGAATGCTTCGATCCTGCTTTCTGCGCTGTTTGAATTACGGTTTGTATATAGTTTTTTATTTTGACGTTGACTACGGATTTGATGTATCGAGGGCATTTCTCGAGAAGGGTCCTTTCGCGAGAGGCAGTCACTTTAGTTTGATTGAAAACGTCAAAGTGATTTCTCGGTAAAATACATTTCTGAGCACGTTTCAACTGGATTGATCATATTTCTAAACCATTCGGAAGGTTATAGTAAATATTTGCTCCAAAAACAAACAGCTTGTGGTTTACATTTTGTTGTTCTAGACGAATTAGAAAAAATAGAAACCAGTTTTGTTGCAGTTCTGTTACTGTTCTTCCAAATAAGGGCTGATTCTTTCCCTAGTGGATTCTACCTCCAACATTTCAACCTAGGAAAATAGGGAAAATGTGGAAAACAGTGAGTGTGGATAGCCCCGGACTCATTCTAATCGATTCAGCGTCCAAAATTTAGTGGAAAATGATACCCCACACGCCTAAATTGCCAAAAATCTCGTAAATACATTTTTCGAAAAACATCCCCTCCCCACCCATTTGGCTAGATTGAGCTGAAATGTTTTGAGGACCAACCCAAGTTACAGACGGGTCTATGACTAAAATTTCAGATTTTTTAGAAAAATTTCTACGTCCCAATACGCACTTTACACTTGTTTCTGAAATGTCTCCAATCTACATATATTTTTTTCGTATTTTCCTTCTTATTTACTCTCATTTTGGTTGGTTATTCCTTGAACCTCCCTGATTGCCACCAAAATTTGAGTGTAATTATACGTTTTATGATGTCAGGATAACAAAAAGCAAACTGACCACGCCATTTTTGGTTGTCTAAAGATCTGAACTTTTGGTCAAGAACCTAATTCCGGCTCTAGTTGGTCCTCAAAACTTTTAATTGGACCAAATTCGGGAGAGGTAGGGGTCAAAATGTGTTTTTTGAAAAATGGATTTTTGAGATTTTTGGAGATATTGGCATGTGGGGTATTGTTTTCAACTAAATTCTGGACGCTGAATCCAATGAAATGTGTCCCAGAACGATTGGCACCCACCAGAAGAAGTTATGGGTCAAAATGGGTATCTATCTACCCATTTCGAATGTGTGTTTTCAAGATTTCTCGTACCTAGGCGTGTGGGGTATCATTTTCCACTAAATTTTGGACGCTGAATTCATAGATATAAACCCCGGACCGATTGATGCCCACCGCTGGGGAGTATGGGTCAAAATGGGTACCTACCTTCCTATATTGCATCCGTTTTTCGTGATTTTTTGGCCCATATGCGTGTGGGGTATAATTTTCCACTAAATTTTGGACGCTGAATCAATTTTAAAAAGTTTTGGACACTCCACACTTAATTTTTTCTCCATAATCCTGTTTCAAGAAATAACCAACCGTTGTAGACAAATTTGCAACTCTTGAATCTGCAGATACCGTCGAAAGGTGCTTTAAATTTCCTTTTCATCTAAAACCAAACCAATTCAAATTTCCCGTGTCCCATCCAGGCCAGATACACCCTTGAAATGCCTACTTTGGGAACTAGATTGATTCACTTTCTCACACGAGCGATATACGCGTTAAATAATCGACAATTGTGGAATAATTTACGGCGTTTTTTGTAGCGTAATCTCTGGTCAATTCATTTGGGTCGTTTGATGATAATTCAGCCAATTTTTTTTTGTCAATTAGTGGATGTGAGCACCATGAAAGTAAGCCGTTCAGCAGCACAGTTGAACATAAAGATGTCAAAAAATTGTTTTATTCCCAAAATTGCAACTTTGTTTTTCTCATATCCTCTTTTTTAGGCCGCCTGGACCCACCCTTGTCTGGAACTCTTGTCCACCATGATTTCAGTTAATTTTTATTTTGTGCCGTATTTTTCTCCTTTTGCACAGTTGAACCTAATCTAACATAAACCTGTACTCAGGGCCCGTTTCCTCCTTTACAGGAATCCATTCACCTCGAGCGGTTGACAAACTACGATGCGAATTGGCCGCTAACATGTCTGTCGGAGGTGTCGAGAGAAAGAGATTTTTCTGCCGAGAATGGGTCTTCATGAAGTTATCTCACCTGGTCGACCAGAAGAAGGCGGGAGGAGCCATCATAGTTGGAGGCCCTGGAAGCGGAAAATCCGCCATCTGCGCTGAAATCGTTTTCCCCACAGCTGGTACGTGTAAATTGAACTGTTTCATTGAATATTTCCTTTCTTCTAACCTTGAAACATAGACTAAGGCTGGCATCACATGGACGCGGTTTCTCCGTTAGCGGCAACTGCGGTAGAATGGTGGGGGAAATACATTTTGAGTTTGGGTGTTCACGTGGATGTAGTGCGGCAAGCGCGTTCGTGGAGCTGATTGGTGGCCAATCGGAGATAACAAAAATGAGATAACATGAGACGACAAAAACAGCTGGGAGAGCTGCGCCGAGACCCACTGCGCATGCGGCAAGTGCGGTAAATATCTTCAAAAGTTCACCTGCGGCAGCTGTGATAGACCCATGGAGCCAATCAGATGGCCAAACGCATTTGCCGCCCAAAGGACCAATGGAAAAACTATTCCGGAACTGTTCCCTCATTTTATCCGCTAAAAACCGGAATATAAGCGTCAATTATTCAATTAAACGCAAAATGAACTTTGTGCCAACACCACAGGCATTGATTTTGTTGTTGTAGATCATGTCGTTAACCCTGTCCACCTGGAAAAAATTCCAAAAATGTTATTGAGCAACAAGAAGCAATTGCAGATGAGTGATGAATTGAGGGCAAGAGAGAGGCCGCAGAAAAGATTAGTTTTTTTAATTCTCCTGCTTTCCACCTTAGTTACCTATTGTAACCCCCGTCTTAGTGTGGTGGTCCCCCCCCCCCCCCCCCCCAGGCACTAAGTCACTTCATATTGACAGCGTGGGTCGTGCATCTTTTTTCAAATTAGAAAAAGAGAAGCGATTTCGAGTGTTTACAATGATTTTTGCCTCCAATATTAAGTATTTACCTACCTATTATCTATCAAGTATTTTTGGAAATTTATTTTTCTTCGTCATTGCTACTTTTCTGTTGATATTTGGTGATAAGATTCATGGT
Source organism: Cyrtorhinus lividipennis (assembly GCA_019603395.1). Taxonomy (NCBI): domain Eukaryota; kingdom Metazoa; phylum Arthropoda; class Insecta; order Hemiptera; family Miridae; genus Cyrtorhinus; species Cyrtorhinus lividipennis. Next base: position 13,865,054 of record CM034008.1, read on the forward strand.
CTATATTCGTTTCAATGCAGGTTTTTTGACAAAATATATAAGCTATTGCGCCAAATATCCTCTTGTGAGTCCAGTAAATTGATCTATGCACTCCATCATCCCTAATTGCAGCCCTTCGCTATCAAGAAAATAATTTAATGAATTCTTAGGATTTAAATTTTTTTAATAAAATTAGAACGGTGCAAATGGTTGGTTATTCCATGGAGCAGGAGTATGGAGAAAACAGTGAGTCCTGGACGTCTAGATAACCAAAAATCTCAAAAAAAAAACCTTTCGACAGCACCATTTTTACCCATATTCACCTCCAGTAGGCACCAATCGGTCTAAAACCCATTTCATTGGATTCAGCATTCACAATTTAGCGGAAAATGATAACCCTCATGCCTGGGTACCTAAAAATCCCAAAAATACATGTCAAAATGGGTAAATAGATACCCATTTTGACCCATAACCTCTTCCGGTGGGTGCCAATCGTTCTGGGACCCATTTCATTGAATTCAGCGTCCAAAATTTAGTGGAAAATGATACCCCACACGCTTAAATCGCCAAAAATCTCGAAAATCCATTTTTTGAAATACACATTTTTACCCAAATTTGGTTAGATTGGGCTGAAATTTATTGAGGACCAACTAGAAGAGGACCAAGCCGGAAAGTGGTCCTTGAATAAATGTTCAGATCTTTTTGAAATTTGTCTACTACCAAAAACGTGGATGGCGGACAGCGTATTGCGTATGGTGTTGCGTATGCGTACAACGGACGGACAGAAGGGTTATAAAAAACCACACCAAAACACCACGAAACTTATAAAGTAAATTCTGGTGAAATTCTGGTGACAGTCGGTAAGGTTGGTAATAACAGGTTGATAATTCAATGAATAACGTACCAAAAGCAAAATGCCTGTAGTACGCCATAGACTGCCATCTACGCTATTTTAGATAGTGAAAATTTTTCGAATAAATCGAAGTTTTGGCCAGGGATCTGATTTTGGCTTAAGATGGTCCTCAAAACATTTCAGTCCAATCAGACCAAATTCGCCTCTGCAAAAAATGTGTTTTTTGAAAAATGTACTTTTGAGATTTCTGGTGATCCACGCTTGTGGGGTATCTTTTTCCACTAAATCTTGGGCGATGAATCGATTGAGATGGATTTTGGACCGATTGGTGCCCTTTGGGAGTGAGTATGGGTGATAATGGGTACCTACCTACTTATTTCGAAGTGGGCATTCGAGATTTCTGGTACCTAGGCGTGTGGGGTATCATTTTCCGCTAAGTTTTGGACGCTGAAATGATAAAAATGAATCTAGGACACCTTAAACTCCCTATTTCCCCCCTAATATTGCTTCCAAGGAATACTCAACCTTTGAAAAACGAATTTTCAGCGTTTTTTCGGTTTGCTGACTCGAACAGCAATGTTATCAAGTTCTCCATGACTTAATAGTGATTAGAGCTAATTCTAAGAACTACGTTGTTTCATGGCTTTGATGAAAAGTCAATTTTGAAATTTGAGTATTTCAGCGAATTTTTAAGAAATATTGATTATTCTCTTGTTTTCTACAGATCGGTGTTGAGAAGCCGGCAAATTTCAACAAAACGAATGATGATTAGGTTCCTGTTAAGGACTCGGTGAGACACGTTCGATAGCTTTCTCATTTATTGATATCTTCACCATCCCTTATTTCTCCTTCCAGGCCACACAGGACGTCCGCAAAGATCTCTGAACAAACGTCTCCTGGCTCACCATTCCTTGCAAGCCCACGACCGATCTTCGACGACCATTCAGCAATTTATCTCGAGCCTCGTTAAACAGTTGACGTCTCTCGAAACTCCACCTTTCAATTCGTTGGCCGATAAAATCGGCTCGGACCCCGAGGTAAGGCGAACTTCTTGTTAAAAAGGGTCGAATCGATTTCTCGAGATTCTATCAGGCGCCATGACGGTGGTTTTCGTAATTAATTCAAGCTTCGAGCGTGAGGGGGGGGGGGGGGCTTTTTCTTTTGTCACCGAAAGATAGGTAGCTCACTCGACAGATTGAGGGTCAATGATTTTGCGGAGACATGATTGGAATGATAAATAAAGTGCTCTGGGAGAGTATGAACCTACATCACTTTTGCTGGAAATCAAAATCTCGGAAGGCACCCACTGGAAGAAGTTATGGGTCAAATTGGGTGTCTATTACCCATTTCGAATGTGTAGTTTCGAGATTTCTGGAACCTAGGCGTGTGGGGTATCATATTCCACTAATTTTTGAACCCTGAATCGATTGGAATTGGTCCGGGACCCGCCACACCCACTGTTTGCCCCATTTTTCCCATGTTGAAGAAATGATTCTCCATGATCCTGGTCCTTGGAATAACCAACCCGTGTGTAAGAATTTGCAGCGTTTTTACAACAATAACCAAACCAATGGGAGGAAAGAAAAAGGGGCTATTAGAGTGGGGAATTTTCAGAAAAATCTTTAGGAGAATGGCCCCCACATATTGGAGAACGAAATAAATAATTTTGACGTTTCTGTTTCGTATTTTTTAACATTGGAGTTAGGTATTTTATTGAGAGGGAAAAGATTCAGTTAGATATAAACGTGGAGAGGAAGAAGTGAACATTTCATTTCTTTTATTGCTGAAAAATTATAATTATTGATTCTATTCAAATAAAAACAAACGATGGTGTTATGTATCCTATTTGTTGATTAAGCAATAAAATGGAAACGTGATTTTCTATTTCATAAATCGATGCAGATTCTTCCCATCCAAAGGGGATTTTCTTTTTAAAAAACCCCGAAGCCCGAATTTCACTAATAATTTAAAAAATGAAACTAACAAGCAGAAAGCAGGAAACGTTTGAACAGCAAATCAACGTTACTGGGATTTTATAAGTACCTATCAGCAAAATTCTGTGCGAATGTACAATTTTCCTCGTCTGGATCCTTTCGTGATGTCAACGAGCATTACCAAGACGCTCATCTATAAAGCTGTAGGGGGTTCACGAATTGATCTCAATTTTTGAAGATTTTCGTTCATTTTGTGGAATTAAACTGTCTTGTCACGTCCCACGTATGCCTCACCAACTGAACTTATTCACCACATTACGCCTAATTTACTCATGTTGACTCAGGAGTAGCCAATGAGTCAATACCCCTCCGTTTACCTCCCATGTACATTTACCGTAACAACACGCCTGCTTGCATATATTTTCGGCAACTGTTCCCACATTGGCCGAAAACGTTCCATCCCAATGACAATAATCAACTTCAAACTCATTCCAAGTGAAGAATATCGATTTGGTCCCACTTTTGGACCAGGAATCAATCCCTGAACCACAAAGAGGAACCTTCCATGAAGTATAGTTTTATTTCATAAGTTCAAAATGATGTTCCCATAAGACCTGTCTCATATTCGTTGCACAATATTGCTCCGATGTCGCTTGCATCTTTTTTCTAAGCGTTTCAAAGTGTCTAGATAAAAAAAACGCAGCAAATTCTTACACACGGGTTGGTTATTCTAAGGACCAGGCTCATGGAGAATCATTTCTTCAAGATGGGGAAAATGGAGGAAGCAGTGGGTGTGATGGGTCCCGGACCCATTCCAATCGATTCAGGATCCAAAATTTAGTGGAAAATGATACCCCACACGCCCGGGTACCAAAAATTTCGAAAACACTTATTCAAAATGGGTAGATAGTTACCTATTTTGACCCATAACTTCTTCCGGTGGGAGCCAATCGTTCCCAGACTCATTTCATTGGATTCAGCGTCCAGTGGAAAATGATACCCGACACACCTAGATCGCCGAAAATCTCGAAAATTCATTTTTCGAAAAACACATTTTGACCCCTACCCCGCCGAAATTTGGTCCAATCGAGCTGAAACGTTTGGAGGACCATCTAGAGCCAGCCAAAATCAGGTCCCTGACTAAAATTTCAGATTTTTAGAAAATTTTCCACTACCAAAGTCGACACAACCAATTTTCCCTTAACAATCAATTTTTAGTTGTCAAAATCTAAGGCCATTAATCGATGTTATAAAATCGATTATTCGACAGCAAATCCCTGCAGTATGGTTGATTCATACAATCACACAATTTTCTGTCTTTTGTTGCTCCCTTGCGCCCCCCCCCCCCCCCCCCCCTACCAACACCTGGCAGAGCTCGTTTGTAATCAACCCTGTTCTTTTTGCAGATACAAGCATCCATCACACCCGATGCTCTCGCTCTTGACCCAGACGAAGGTTTTCGCCGAGCAGTACTCATCCCTTTGGCTCAAATACAACCGCCACCTACTCAGTCTTACTTCATCCTGGTGGACTCTATCGACGAAGTGGTCTTCTCGTCGTCCAAACCTCCTGGACCGATTTCGCACGGTGGAAGCAAAACAATCGGCGACCTTCTGGCTAATAACCATCACCTTTTTCCATCTTGGCTCCTTCTCTTTGTCACTGCGCGGAGACAGAATAAGCACATCGCCAAAGCGTTCTCATCCTACAAAAGGATCACTATTGACGACCTTAGGAAATCCCAGGTGAGTTCAATCATCACCGTTGTCTCACTCAATATGCACCTAACTTGGCAGGTAGCTTAACACCATTAAATCTCTTCTCAGGTCGTGAGAGATGTGCAGCAATACATTTTACTCCGGTTGGAAAACGAGGAGTGTCTCCGTCGGCAAATGTGCCGAGGTACAGGCCGAAACTCTCAACCAACTTCACATCAAGTCCAACGGCTGCTTCCTGTACCTGGAACGTGTCTTGGACGGCGTTGCTGACGGTTGCATCGTCCTGAGAGAAGTTCGAGACATCCCCGGCACATTGAACGGCTTGTACTTGTGGCTGTGCCAAAGGCTATTGACAGCTAAACACTTTTCAAAAGTGAGTATCTCGTCTTTGATTGGATTCTGATGTCGCTCTGAACAGAGTAAAAAACTGTGGATTCCTTCCAGGTGAGGCCGCTCCTCAACGTCATGCTCGCCTCTGAAAGAGGTCTGTCAGAAGCGGAAATCACGAGCATCCTGTCAAGTTGTGATCCAGGTTTGAGCAAAGAGGATTTGAAGAGGCGGTGTCAAGTGGCAAAACGGGTTTTGTACACAGCGTCTGACATGAGCCTGCGACCGTTCCATAACAGTTTCGCTGAATGGCTTCTCGATGTAAAACATTGCAGCCAACGGTATTTATGTTCTGCGTCAGCCGGTCACGCTATGATCATCATGCATCTGACTCTTAGGTAATGGCGCGTTGTATCCATTACTTGGCCTGATGTATGCATTGATCGGTTTGAAGTAATGTGACGGTCATTTTCAGGGGACCTAGTTTGACTCCTGATGAGGTGGAAAGGCTTGCTTATCACCTGAGCTGTCTACCCTCTGCTGTCTTGGGCCCATTGGCGCCCTTGTGGCTGCTGGCTTCTGGAGCACCTCTGGATCTCTGCGACTACACTCACCCCTTTGTCATGGAATTCCTTCGTGACATCGAAGCTGCTTGCAACTTGGTAACATTCCACTACACGTATTAAACTCCTCACGACTCAACATCTCCCTTTAAATTAAAACGCTTATGTCATTTTCAAAGGGCGAAGCAGAAGAAAGCATGGCTGAAAGAACTGGGGAAGAAAACGTTGAAAGTCCGGGTGAAGTGAGTCTTCACTGGTTGGCTGCTGAGGGGGACCACGACAAGCTCGAAGCTGTTCTCAAAATTGACAGTTCAGCTCTTGAAGTGACGGATCGCCACGGGCAAACACCGTTGAACCTCGCAGCTCGTCTGGGTCTGCACAATATAGTGAAAGTAAATTTGCTTATTACTCACAAAAAAACAGTCGTACACTGAAGTACAATGAATCCATTATTTACCAAATGTCGTTTGGTTGTAGGTCCTGCTTGAAGCTGGGGCGGACGTGGATCACGCTGATTGTGATGGTTGGACAGCGCTTAGGGCTGCTGCTTGGGGAGGGCATACTGAGGCAAGTACTCTACCAAACATAACTCAAACCAGCATCGATTGTTTCTTCGAGCAATCATTCAAATCGTCGCTTTTACAGATTGTCAAATTAGTCTTGGCTGCTGGAGCGTCTGTCGACAGCTGTGATCGCGATCAGAGAACTGCCCTCCGCGCTGCTTCTTGGGGTGGTCACGCTGACATCGTCTCTCTTCTTCTTGAAGCAAATGCTGATGTAATTTCCCCCTTTGGCTTTTTTTGGAGTTAACTCGTGATTCCACTTTTATTGACAGTCTTCTGGTTTAGGTGAACAAAACTGACTGCGAGGGTCGTACTGCGCTTATAGCAGCAGCTTACATGGGACATGCAGAAATTGTGGAAAAACTTCTTGACTATCGTGCTGACATCAATCACGAAGACAACGATGGTCGTACTGCTCTCAGCGTGGCTGCTCTTTGCGTTCCAGCTAGTGAAGGATATACTAAGGTGGGAATAAGTTCATCTGATAATTGTTTAATTAATTTTATTTTGAACGGGCTAGCTTGACTGCTGTATAATTTCAAGGAAACAAAATTTTAAAGAAAGGCAGTTGGTAACAGAGAGAGTGAAGCAGATTATAGCACATAGGCAGGCACACAACCTAGTATTTCCGCAACAAAGGTCCTTGGGGTTAGCCACGTGCTACACAAAGGAGCTTGGGGAAGATCGATCGAGGCGTTTTTAGGGTGCTCTGGCAGTCCAAAAGGAAGTCGAGGTGGAAGTTAAGCAGCAGATTGGCGGACGTGGGAATTCTGCTCAACGGACGATGTTGGGGGTAGTTAGTGGCCGAGAAAGGGACAAAACAGGCAACAGGATCGCACAGCAACTTGTGGCTGCTGGTTACATATCTTTTAGAGAAGGGCTGGACAGTCTAGACGGGCGTTCAGGAGCATGGCTAAGAAGATTTGGCCCTCAGTCACTCGCCTTAAGCCTTACGACTGCTGGATTCGAACGAGCAGCCTTGAAACCTTGACACAGAAGTTTCCTTCCCTAACGACCTCGGCCACCGGAGGGAGTAAGCCGGCAAGGGCTTCAAAGCCCTTCCGATGTCCCTTCTATAAGCGCAGGCACAATAGACCCTGAAGGTCGCAGTGTTTAGGGGCAGCAACTTTCCTTCGCCCTTCAGTTGGTGACAATGGGGGAGGAAAATGATTTATTTTCAGTTGACTTTTTACATAATCACGTTTGAATTCAGGTTGTTAACATCCTGCTCGAGCGCGGCGCTGATGTCGACCACGAAGACAAGGACGGAATGACGCCTCTTCTCGTCGCTGCGTTTGAAGGCCACAGGTATGGATTTCATCTTCACCTTCATGGCCACAAGTGTAAACTTATATGCCATTGTTACTAGACTGGACTCCTCTCAGTTCTCATCTTTCATTTTCCAGAGATGTGTGCGAGCTGTTGCTCGAGGCAGAGGCGGACGTTGACCATGCAGACAGCGCTGGTAGGACTGGTCTGTGGGCTGCTGCGTCAATGGGACAGGCAAGCGTCGTGTCGTTGCTGCTGTTTTGGGGAGCATCCGTCGACTCTATTGACCCTGAAGGGCGGACAGTTCTGTTGGTCGCGGCTGCTCAAGGAAGTGAACCAGTCGTTAATCTTCTTCTTGAAAGAGGTGAATGTTTTACTGCTCTAAATTGAGGTTTCCTGTCTGTCTGTATGCCTTCCCTGACTGACCAAGAGCCATAGTTCATGTTAGTTCCAATAAGACTAGCACTGTAAAACATATCTCCCTCCGATCTCCTGACAGGCTACCAGCAATCAAGTCCCTGATCTGTCAATAACCAGGGAACGGGTCCAGTAGGAAAAGTGGAAAACGGGTCCTAGGTGGAAAATTAGTCTCATACAGAAAAGGTCAAACGGGCCTTGATTGGACCCGTGGACATTGAATAACTGTAAGAAATATTTGGGGCTGTAGTGAACGAATTTGACGATCATGCATTTGCCGATACTTGTCGTTATTTCCATGTCCTGTATCGTGTTGATGGTGGCAGATAATGACTTGGGGAGTGGAGGAGTATTTTGGCTTTTTGTTCGGTACGCTACACCCCTTAACCTTTGGAGCGTTTTGCTGTTTTTCAGCAAACAGCGTTTTACAGTATTGGTAGGGCGTTGCCAAGTTGGTCAGAAGAACGAAACACAAGATGCGCCGTTTGTACGAGACCCGTTTTCCTCTGCCTGACTCAGGCGGTCACATTCATCAAAACCCAAAACCCATGGAACTGTTCCCCACTTTCGTCTGTGGGGCCCAAAGCTGGCGCCCCTCCTGACCATCCTTGTGTTCTTTCAGGTATGGACGAGCAACACCGTGACAACTGCGGCTGGTCGGCTCTCCACTACGCCGCTCTCGAAGGACATTGTGAGGTTGTCCGAACGTTGTGCAACGCTGGAGCGCGTCCAACCTGTGCCGACAACGACGGCCGAACTCCCTTAATGTTGGCGGCTCAAGAGGGTCACGTCACCTTGGTGAACCAACTTATCGAAGAGCACAGAGCTGACGTGGATCAGCACGCTCACGATAAGACCACTCCCTTGAGGTATTACGTGATTGATTTACTATCAGGGATTTTGATTTTTGATGGAACGCCTAACTCGTTTTCTCGTGTTCAGGCTTGCAGCCATCCAAGGTCACATCAGCGTTGTTACGGACGGTCTTGACGTATGGAGCTGACGTCAACGCTCAGGACGCCGACGGCAGGAGCACATTGTACATTCTGGCTCTTGAAAATCGCTTGCAGATGGCAGAGTTCCTTGTTGAGCATGGTGGCGCCGACGTTGAAATCAGGGATTTAGAGGTTTGTCCTTACATTGCCTTAGGTGACACAAAATCAATGCATTCTGATCCTGCTGGACTGAAATAAGAAGTTGTTGTCAAAGCCTCTCTTCAGTACTTAGTGCTCGTGGTTATTCATATGGCCAATTAACCTAATTTACTCTTCTAGGGTCGAACTGCGCTACACGTCAGTGCTTGGCAAGGCCACGCCGAAATGGTGACTCTTCTTTTGACTGTCGGCCACGCTGAACCAAATGCAGTTGACAATGAACGGCGTACCCCTCTACACTCAGCAGCGTGGCAAGGACACGCTCAGGTTGTGAGGATTCTTCTGGAGAACAACGCCAGACCCGACGACACGTGCAACCAAGGCGCCACCGCCCTTGGTATAGCTGCTCAAGAAGGTGCGTTTGTTGTACGGTTGTAACTAAAATCTTTAAAATTTTCTCGGCTTTTATAATGTATTTTTGACAGGTCACGAAGAATGCGTTCGAATTCTTCTTGCCGTTGGAGCGGATCCCAACCATTGTGACCAATGTGGAAGAAACGCTCTTAGAGTTGCAGCAAAGAGTGGACACCAAGCCGTTGTTCGCCTCCTGGAACAAGCCACCAACGCCACCCCTGTTCCTCCGAATTCCTTGCCATTGCCTAATGGTTCGTCAATTTCTTTTACAACTGTGTTGTTTTCTGAATAACGTACTTTCAAGATAACATCGTTTTCCCTTGTCCAGGTGCCATCCTATGCCCCAGTGCTCCATGCCTTCAGGACTCCCCAGAACTGATTGGAAAAAGGAAATCTGTTGTTTCTAGCGACAGCAGTAATCTTACCAACAGCACTCGTAGCTCTCACAAAGAATCACAGGTTGGTTTGTATACACAGAGGATACAAGAATCACAAGGATCAGAATCTTGTTCTGGTGCTCTATGAGGATGTTCATGGTTAGGCTGGGTCTTGTGATGTTTTTACTTGCTCCTGGAATTTCCTCGGAACAAAGGACATGTGTAAAGTAGTTGGATGAAAATCGCCATGGTTTTTCAGCAAATTTACTTTTAGTGCTGGAAAAGAGAAAATACAATAGAGTTTTTAAGAATTCCCAGGGGGAGGAGTAACTTCGTCACGCGTTCCTCTACGTTATCATCACAAAACCACAATATTTGATGGTTTGACAGCAAAATCACGTTGTTCCAGGGCCAATTGTCTTTCACTCAACAGTTGGAACATTGTTCGAGAAGGTCGAAGATACTAAGCCCTCTCCAGTCGCAGCCACCTAGTCCTATTTACGCATCACCGCCCACAAGCCCTCAAAACCCATGCAGTAAGTACATGTAACTAACACATAGAGAAAAAAGTAATACAGCAGGCTCTCGACTATACTGAGAGTTCGTAATACCAAGAAGTTCGAAATAATGAGAAGAGTGAGGGAAAATTTTGAAATAACGAGGGTTGAAAGGGTAAGCAAGTACATTAAGTGCATAATAAATTATTAAAATTTAGGATTTTCATTGCAGTGTTCAAATCTGTTACCACTCTTAATAATTCATTTGTCATCCGTTTTATGTTCTTGTTCGCCCGATAAGTGGTGGGAAAAGACCTGAATTCTTTAAACATCATTCCAATCAGGAGATGCATCAACTTTTCTGTTCCATCCATGTTGACAGCCAGCAAAAGCGTTAAACAACACGCGTTGAAACACTTAACTTAAACACATAAAAACGCTGCAATTTCTTACACTTTCGGGTTGGTTGTTCTCGGACCATGAGGTTCCATGCACCTTTTGTTGACCTTTTTGCATGAAAATATAGGTTGATTATTCAAGGAATAACCAACCAAAATGCACGATATTCATCACCCATGCCTGGGAATCTATCATTTTCCCGCTTCTATTTTCAGATGATCACTTCTCAAGGGATACTCATATGAGAATAATACTGGGAAACAAAACTTCACCTTCTCGTGAAAGGTAATTCTAACTAATCCGTAGTTTGAATTTGGCCTTAAAGGGGGGCCGAATCTTAAAGGGAACATGGCTAAACGCTACGCAAATACTTTTTCTCGGAGATTTTCATGCTATCATTTTATTACATTCGTTTTTAAGTATGCAGAATATACTAAACACGAAGGTGAATGAATTTACTACATTTAGAAGGAATCGTAGATAAGGAAGTGCCATAGAGAAGACATTGGATACTTGGAGCAGACATTTGTGTCCGATTGGTGGTTGATGGGAATCCTCATTCCTGCATGATGGCCTGACTTATATCTTCTGGATGACATTCCCCGTCATGTGCACATCACAAATGACTCCTTCGTTTGCTTAATGTCTCCTCTGTGGAGCTTCTATATCTTATGTGTGGTTCTCGTGACAGCTAGGCTGAAGATTTCCCCGATTCGTTCATGAACTTACTTATGAAGTTAACTGCTGATGTTAATTGCGTTTTAATTTATACGTTTTGCTGCAATTTTCGGTGTGATAAGAAATCGTTCTTGATCGTTAATTAATGTTTTCAGGTCGAGTAAGAGCAAACGAAACGGAATAGTCACTAATCCAGCTTTAAGAATTGTACCTGCAATTAGAAACGGCCTCGAATTCGCCGCCGGTCGATGGGGTGGCAACAACAGCGCAACTCCATCGAATAGCTTTCAATGGAGGAAAGAGACGCCGCTTTAGCACAGGTAAGGTGTAATTTAGATTCATGGATTTCTCTAATGTCGATGGATTATGCGATCCAAATCGATCAGATTCGGCAAAAATCAGACAAAAACGTGTCTACTTCTCTAAAATCTTCAATTATTTATGTGTCAACAACACTTTTTTCCAATTAATTTTTTTTTTAATTAGAAATGACAAGCCGGCGCTGTCACTGTTTTGGAGTGGGGAGAGGGGGGAGGCAATGTGGTGCTGCCATGGGCAAAACATCTGTAATTTTTTACCCTAGTTTTCTTTCAAAAATGGTCACTGGTGGGAAAAATTGAAATTGAAATTTGTGTTAGTTCCGTTTTGAAGAGTACCTATAGGTTGGCTGGATGAATGTGACCTACGTGGGGAGACATCTGCTGGCCAAAAATGAACTACAGTTATCTTTTTCCCTGTTTTGGTTGGTTATTCCTTGAATAATCAGCGCCGTGTTTGGTAGTAGAAAATTTTCTAAAAACCTGAAATTTGAATCAGGGGTTCGTTCCCGGCTCAAGTTGGTCCTCGAAACTTTTCAGTCCGATTGAACCAAATTTGGGCGGGGTAGAGGTAAAGATGTGTATTTCGGAAAATGGATTTTCGAGATTTTTTGCAATCTAGGTGTGTGGGGTATCATCTTCGACTAAATTTTGGATGCTGATTCCAACGCGACGGGTCCCGGGACGATTGGCACCCACAGGAAGAAGTTGTGGGTCAAAATGGGTAACTATCTACCCATTTTGAATATGTGTTTTCAAGATTTCTGGTACCTAGGCGTGTGGGGTATAATTTCCCACTAAATTTTGGACCCTGAATCGATTGAAATGGGTCCGGTTCCCGCCACACCCAGTATTTCCCCTATTTTTCCCATGTACGTAATTTTCGACGACTTAGGCATATGGGGTATTATTTACCACTAATAGCATTCTCAATTATTGCTTGCAAATAACCCTTATTTACCTCTATTTTATCTTGAGATCAACGAATTTACTACTTATTACTATTATTTATTACTAGTCAATTTACCTAAACCATCGCTCACGTACAACCTTATAGTCTAGTAGAATTATAAACCTTCCTACTCGGCGTGAAGCTTTCTATACATAAGTACACTCCAACTAAATAAAAATATGTTTTCCTCCTTATTACGCAGGAGAAAAGATGTGTAAGTGGCAGTTCCTCTGTCGGCAGCATGACTTCACTATAATTCGTCCACATATTTTACGCCTGGGACACGCTGCTTAGCCACTCCAGCATCATTTAGAATGAAATTTAGGCTTAGCCTTTCTCTTATTAGTTAAGTGAAGTATTAAAATAGGAATTTATTTTTAAGAAATTGCACGTTGACGATGTTCCAAAGAACCTTGGTCGCGACTTGAGGTTATTTCCTCAGTTGGGACGTTTGACTCTGGTCTCATAAAATCGACTTTGTGAATTGACATTTAATATTATTTCCTCGACAATTATAGTTTGGAAATGTAGCTTAAAATGTGAGGTTTCTTTTTCAATGGCGTTGCCTACGTGAGTAATCAAAGGAACCGGAAGGGCCTTCGGGTTCTGTAAACTGTAGTACAAGGTAATTGGTAGGTAGCAACCGCCGTAAATGTCGTTATTAGTCACATGAAACCGCCGGTGAAGTGTTTTTTAGCGTGAAATACGTTCTTACGAAGACCTCGCATCGCCAAGGAGTAACTAACCGAAGAATGTTAACGTTTGCCTTCTGTTTCATACGTAAATACGTATTCTACGCTATGTGCCATGTGGTGATGTTGTCGATCTGCTTTTGGCTACATTGACGAGCCTTACATTGGTTCTTTGCATCATTTTTACGCTCACTTAATTCACGAGGTACGTAAAGAGGCTTCTCCCCTGCAGGCATCCCCCCAGAGATTATTACCGTAACTAGAACTCAAAATGTATTGAATAAGAACCAAAAATATGCCTTTTGTTTTCCCTGGGAACCGCGAAAAATACCATTTTGCCTTCACAAAGAAGTATTGGTTTGGGCTTAAGATATAAGAAGGATTTCCTACCTGATCTGCTAACTAACCTACCTAATCTAATGCCTCAAATTGGATGTAATGACGCAATTAGGCGCCCTTGAAAAATAATAGACTATTATAATTCTTCCCCATCTTCCTCCTAGGTGTTGAGATTGACCAAATCTCACCTCCGTTTCTTGGGATTTTTAATCTGACGAGTCTAGAAAGTTATCTGCTCTTTACGAATACTCGATGTTACCATTTGCAGTTTATTTCAGATTTCAAACAGCTAATATTTACGTAAGTGAGCGTTGTTAAAAGTGGATGTCAGTTAGAACGCAGATGCGGCCTGTGCGCCGGTCCAAGCCCGCGACACTAGCGCTCCTAGTATCTGTCAATGAGAAAGAAAAACTTTCAAATAGAATTCAGTTGTTTTTAACTCGAGTTCGTGTATATTTCGCAATTTTGGCGCCTCTACGGTTGTTTGTGGTTACAAAAATGATGAAAATTGCACTTTATTTCTGTAATTTGGATGAGAAAAAACGGAGGTCAGACTTGTAATCACCATTTGACACACCAAAAAGTAATAAATTTCAATATTTTAGAATTATTTAAACCGATCAATTCAATATCAATTGTTTTAGCATAATAATTTATGCTAAATAATTTATTTCTGATGTGTGAATATTAATATTTCAAAAATTGATTAATTTTAAAAAACAAAAACTCTGGCAGTTGCAAAGGGAATTGGAAAAATGTATTGAAAAGAACTGTCGTAAAGCCGTCTTTCTTGGAGATGTTGCTAGCTCTCCATTCAACAATGCGGCATTTGGACTAGCTGGGAAACAGCTCAATGAAATTAATGAGAAAATGATGAAAATTATCAGGAAAACTGATCTAAAAATGTTCAATCTTTTACCCCTGGCGTTTAGGGTTTATGGCTATTGATGAATCTACTACACCCCCCGATTAATCCATTCTGGTCTCTCAATCTGTACCTTGAGGTCTTCCCCATGGAAGCGGTATAAGCTGGACACTCGCACAGCGCGTGCAGAACTGTATTTGCTTCTTCAGCACACCAGCAGCAATAGGCAGCCAGTAACGTGGAGGGAAGCCTTTGAGCCCCCCTCCATCGTTACCCGCCTGTAACAGGGGGCCTGACTGCAAAGCAGAAGATGTTCCCTGTATTCCCCTCCCAGCTTTTTGTCGTATTTCCTCAGCAATTCCATCTGTGATTTTGTATTTATCTAAAATACATCCCTTTGCCCACCCAAAAAGTTTGCTGCATTATCCCTGCTTCCACCCAAACATGTACCTGGTATTTATCATCCACATTATACGGTACCAGAACTATGAGTCCTTCCACCTCTTCGTACTGTCTGGTCATTGATCCGCTCGATCCTAAGTGGATCTCTGATTTGCCCATTTTGCACAGGCGTATGTGAGAGGGCAGTGTCCAGTGTACATGGACGTGAGGATTTTGAGGTCCTTTCTATTCAGAGAGAGGTGTCTTAGGCGTTTTTGGATTTGGTGGGTTGAAGAGCTTTGATTGTCTGAGACCAGGTTGCCTCTGCCAGTATGCAGCCAGTTGAAAGGGCTCCCATGATTTGAGCTGCTGGTTCAGGTAGCACTTGGAGGTCCCAATCCAGGGCAAGGAGGTCATCTCCGTTTCCTCAAATATCCAGGTGGCCTGGTACCCAGAGGAGCATCACCGAGTTCCTCTTTGTGAGCTTCTTCAGAGATTGGAGACACTCGCAGGCTAGCATTGAAGGTGAACTTGAAGGCTGCAATGGCCTTTAAACTGCCTGGCCGTCTGAAGTATGATGGTTCCAAAGCTAGCGAGTCCCAGATTATGGATCTCCTGCACGCATGTAGTGATGGCAAGGACCTGTGCTTGATAGACGGTAACAAACTGGCAAAGAAGGCCTGCCATTGCTGTGAGCCTTGGTGAAGTGTGGATAAGCCTCCCTTCTAGTGCTGCTGGCCCTGAATGTTCACCTTGTATATAGAGATGTCTCCTCTGGCATGACATCAGAGACCATCAGGGCTGACTTATCAACTTTGTCCTGTCTAGAATCTCTGTTAGGCCATAAGTTGTGCTTTGTGTCCTGTGAGCACCATTCTCCAGCTGCCTGGAATGCACATGCTGCTCAAAAGATGGAGCTCTATAGCTGCTGTGGGGTATGTGCTCATTGCACCTGTGATATTCAAGCAGTCTTTGCAGTTTGAGCAACCGCTGTTGAACTGAAGCTTGGTGGGTCTCCACCAAGTCATACAAGGGAGGCTTAAGGTCCAGTGGGCTCAGGCCCAGGGATCCTCAGGGATTGCCATGTATGTTCAGGCCGTCATTTTGGGTGAGTCCCCACGTTTGCCAAGCAATTGTTCATTTTCAATCAGTTTCCCAACTAGTGCATGGAAGCAGGAAACTCATATGGGCCCAATCACCTTTGTCACCTGTTTCCTAACCTCAATAGTTTCCAACACCTCCTACAGAAAGCGTTTTTGATCAGTTTCCCAAATAGTGCAAGGAAGCAGGAAACTCATATGAGCCCAATCATCTTTGTCACCTGTTTCCTAACCTCAATAGTTTCCAGCACCTCCTACAGAGGGCGTTTTTGATCAGTTTCCCAACTAGCGCAAGGAAGCATGAAACTCGTATGGCCCAATTATCTTTTTCACCTGTTTCCTAACCTCAATAGTTTCCACACCTCCTACAGAGGGCGTTTTTGGTCAGTTTCCCAACTAGCGCAAGGAAGCTGGAAACTCATATGAGCCCAATCATCTTTGTCACCTGTTTCCTAACCTCAATAGTTTCCAACACCTCCTACAGAGGGCGTTTTTGATCAGTTTCCCAACTAGCGCAAGGAAGCTGGAAACTCATATGGGCCCAATTATCTTTTCACCTGTTTCCTAACCTCAATTGTTTCCAACACCTCCTAGAGAGGGCGTTTTTGATCAGTTTCCCAACTAGTGCAAGGAAGCAGGAAACTCATATGAGACCAATCTTCATTTTCACCTGTTTCCTAACCTCAATAGTTTCCAAACCTCCTAAAGATGGCATTTTCAATCAGTTTCCCCTCAACCATACTTGACAACTTCCCAATAACCTGTTCCGCCTCCTTCAAATCCTCTACGTTCGCTCGTGGGTTTTGAGAACATAAAAATATGCTTCACTCTCGCTTGGAGGTTTCAAACATAACATTAATATCCGCAGAAAACGTATTTATTTATTTACTTAATTTGTTTCAACCAAAAAGATCAGTTTACTCATTTTCTAACCAAGTAATCACAAATTTTATTGTCAAGACTGGAAACTTTAAGAATGTAGGTTAATATTAAATGAACGATGGTACAATTTACATTGGAGAGTGTATACAACTTATACTTAACAGAGTAGTAGTATTTATTTTTAGTCGGACAAAGTTTTAAATAATATCCACCACCGGAACCTAGCGGTGAGTTATTCTATCTAGGTTGTTACCTTTTTAGAAACCTAAAATCGTTTTTAAACGAGCTCCTCGTAGTGAAAACCTTTCTCAAGTAGACCTTGAATTTGAAAAAATTTAAATTTAAACCATTTAGTAGGTAATTACCGTAAGTAAATTATTCAATTGCACTCAATTAGTTAATACGCTCACCGAATTTATCGCAAAATACAATACATAATTTACGTCATCGACTTGACTCAGTGTTGAAATCGTACAATGAACAAAAGAAAAAATAAATAAATAAAATAAAGCTCCAGGGATGAAGTATAGATAACGAATGGGCATTGTAGTATCATGTTGCGAATCGTGTACTTCCGCAGAGCTAGGTATATTATGATAAGTGTTGCGATATTTGAGAAAAAATATAACTTTTTTATTCTTCAACCAAAAAGAAAGAGTAAATAAAAATTAATTAAAATGAAAAGAAGACTATTATATTTTTTCCAGGTGATCCCCGCAACACTATGGATCGTATTACGAGTAAATAAATAAAGTGATTTATGTAATACAATCGTCCGTTTGTTACATGTTGTTATTCTGTCACGTAAAATTGAAATTGCACTGAATGTAACGAAGAGGAAAGTCGCTGTAGTATGAGAATTCTATCAACCTCAAATTCCTAGTTTAATTTTAATTTTTAATTTTATTTTTGTAACTTTGTGATTTTTTTTGTACGGTTTTTGTCCTTTTTACTATTAATGTTTCTCTTTTTTTCGCGTAGTGCATAATGCAGGCCTGCATAGTGTTACCAAAAAAGCTGATAGTCATCTGCCAAATATATTCTACCGATTAGTTTTACCTAATTTATGATTTTTTTTTTACTTTGAAAAATAATTATTTATTTATTCATTTGAACTAAATTTGTCTTCATGTTTGGAGTATCGTGATTGTCGCCTGTCTCTCTTTCCTTTCATCTCACTTATTTCTCATATTTATAACGTTCATTTTGTGTTCTCCCCGTAGAATTGGAATTTGAAATTAATTTTGGATTCTGTCTTTAATATAAATGTGATGAAATAAAAGTATTTGAACCCCGAAACTTGTGTTTGTGTTGAGTAAAATGTTCCCAATAACCTTCTGCGTCTCCTTTTGAATAATATTCACCGATATTATATTATCTCGGAATTTATAGAGAGTTAATAAGTATTATCAGTAACGAATGGAGAAAATATTACTACTAATAGATGTCAGGGTAGGCAATGGACCTGCGACGACATGATTGGAAACTTGTTTGCGGTACAGGTGCGATATTACGGCAAATTAGATTCGAATTAGATAATTTGCTATTAGATTATAAATGGAGAATACGGTACGCCGAGTTTTAAATATAGAATGAAACATTTGGTATGCTCGCGTTAACCGATAAGTACCGGAGAAGCGAAGACGACGCGAGATAACCTGGCTAAGATCGGAACATAGAGAAGAGATGCGGCGTTCACCAAACATGAAGAAGGGATTGGTATTTTACCACTGAATAGTCTCAGTATATTCAAGTCCCGGATCGATTGATGTGGGTATGGGTCAAGATGGGCACCTACCTACCTACATTTGTAGAAAGTTGGTTTTCAAGAATTTCAAAACCTAGGCGTGTGGGGTATCATTTGGACGCTGAACCAATTGGAATGAAAACCGGACACTCCACCCTCACCGATTTTCTCCATGCTCCTGGTCCAAAGAATAACCAACCTGTGTGAAAGAGTTGGCACCGTTTTTAGTTGGTTATTCCTTAAATATGTTTTCATGCAAAAAGTAAATATCTCCGATTCGGTCCAAAATGGGGGTCAAAATGTGTATTTTGAAAAAATGGATTATCGAGAGTTTTGGCGATCTAGGTGTGTGGGGTGTCATTTCCCACCAAATTTTGGTCGCTGAATCGAACGAAACGGATCCCAGAACGATTGGCGCCCACCGGAAGAGGTTATGGGTCAAAATGTGTGTCTATCAACCCATTTCGAATATGTGTTTTCGAGATTTCTGGTACCTAGTCGTGTGGGGTATCATTTTCCACTAAATTTTGAACCCTGAATCGATTGGAATGGGTCCGGGACCGCCACACCCACTGTTTTCCCCATTTTCCCCGTGTTGAAGAAATGAATCTCCATACGCCTGGTCCGAAGGATAACCAACCCGTGTGTAAGAATTTGCAGGGTTTTTTCATTTGGTATATTCAATGTTTACGAGTTTTTAATGCCCGAGAGTGAAAAGTTTGAAAATTGATTTTTTTTTTTACTACAACTATAATTGTTATACTTATGAGGGTTACAATTTTGAAACGTGGTGGTTGGTTACTTGGGAGACTTTTATAGTGTTACCTATATAATTTAATGTTAACTCAGATCAGCCCACACTCAATTCCACCTAGCAAAAAGTCTTAGACATTGTTTAGCTGCCGTATGCGATAGCTAACCTTGGTGAAGATTATGGTACGGAATAAAAAGAAAATAAAAAAAATTGCGTGCGAATCGCACAATAGGAGGAACTATCTCAAAATGATTGCCAATCTGTCCATTGAAAAAATAAATATATCGGAAGGTTGTAAAAATGATCCATTAAAGAACGAAACAACTCAAAAAATCATCAAAATTCAACGAAAAAATCTCCCCTTGCGGGTCCGATTAGCCCAAAAACTTAGATTCGGGCCATGAAACGTTGGACAGATAGTTCAATCAGAAAAAGAGAGAATTTTTTAAACGTGATTTCCCAAAAATTGTGAATTTTGAGTTGTCGACTTGTTCTAGGACGGGTGCGGTATGTCGTCCACCGCGTAGCCCCGCTTCCCGCACCCTCCGCCCTCTGACGAACATGACATGTTTGAACATGCCAGTGTCGTCCACCGCTTAGCCCCGCTTACACACGGCGTCACGCACCCTCCGCCGTTTTTCGAAGCCGGTTCCCTTCGCAGGCCCCACGTCCCTCCGCCGGGGTGGGAGAAACAGCGGTCGCCCCATCTGCCCCGACGGAAGCCGCAGAGGCGAGTACCCCACAGTGCGGCGCGCCACCGGAGTTCAGTCGCGCGTAGCGGTCAAGTGAGTAGCGGCCACCAGCTCGCAGCCACCGAAATCAATCGAAATTTTCGAAATATCGTTATTCCGGTAAATCTCTCCGGTATTGCCAATATTCAACGAAAATTTGTGTTTCATTCGCTCTCAAAACAAATATTCTCCCAAATGTCCGAATAAAAATCGAACGATAAACGCGGTCTTTACCAACATTTTGGACAACTCTTCAATTTTTTTTAAATTTCAATTTAAACATTTTGAAACATCATGTTCTACGACCAAGGACAGCGAACGCTGATGCTGCCGCTTCCCAAAAGCCCCGCAGTTGACATCTCCTTCAATGACGTCACTTTAACAGCGACGACAGGAACGTTTCGCAAAGGTAAGCTGATATTTTGAATGAGACGTGTCGAGTTTCAAAAACTTTTACTTTAACTACCTGATTTCTAATTCTAGCGCCACTTTAACGGGTAATTAGTGTTGAATAGAAACACTTGAGCTGGGTTTTTACTAAAATTCAACTGAAGGGTTGATATTTCAACCGGGAAAATTGTTGATACCCGTTGATTTCATAAGGAAGCTGTTTGATTGCGTAAAGATTTCTGGTCAAAAATCCACCCCTAACCTGTTTCACGCATCAGAAAAAATACTCTCGACATTTAAAATATCATTAAAAACCACTAATTTTGAACTCAATTCGTCACATTCATGCGCTATAAGTTGATTAAATTACATGTTAAAACGCACAAATTGATTTTCCATTTGTATTTGACCGGTAGGTTGAGTGTATAGGTTTGACTAAAGGAAAAAAACAACCTCGTATATTTATAACTAGTCCACTCCGCCGGTATCCATAATCACTTTCACATTCGCGCGTGCGAATCTACCGGTCGTGTTAAACTGACTACAATGTTCGTATGTTGATTTTTTATCGGCTTTTCGTTGCTAAAAATTGCAAATTAAAAAAAAAAAAAAAAAAAAAAAACTGATGAGATTTTTAACAATTTTGACTTGGACGAAATATGCCAGTTTGATTTGGATTTTTGAAAAATTTCTAAAAATCTGAAATTTTGGTTAGGAACCCGTTTTTGGCTCTAGTTGTTCCTCGAAACTTTTTAGTCCGATCGAACCAAATTTGGGCGGGGTAGGGGTCAAAATGTGTATTTCGAATAATGGATTTTGGAGATTTCCGGTGAACTGTGCGTGTGGGGTATCATTTTCCACTAAATTTTGGACGCTGAATCCAATGAAATGGGTCCCAGAACGATTGGTGCCCTCTGGATGAGGTTATGGGTTAAAATGTGTATCTATCATCTTTTCGAATGTGTTTTCGAGATTTCTGGTACTTAGGCGTGTGGGGTATCATTTTCCACTAACTTTTGGACGCTGAATCCAATGTAATGGGTCCCGGAATGATTGGTGCCCTCTGGATGAGGTTATGGGTCAAAATAGGTGCCTATCTACCCTTTTCGAATGCGTGTTTTCGTGATTTCTGGTACCTAGGCGTGTGGGGTATCATTTTCTTCTAAATTTTGGACCCTAAATCGATTAGAATGGGCCCGGGATCCGCCACATCATTTGCAGCGTTTTATGGATGTTGTCACTTTTGTATATTAGTTGATTCCAAATAAGCGAAATTTCGGCCACGCGGAGCGATTTGAGTTTTATTCACGACCTCAATGCTATCTAGTTCGTTTTTTTCGGCATCTGTGAATGGAATCGATTGAAGGTCACGTAATACAAGTTGGGGGAACGTTGTAACAAACAATAGAACGCCGCTTTAATTATGTATTTAGGAATGGAAACGTACTTCTCACCGTGGGTGAGTCAGTTGTTTCGACACGCCTGGCGTTTCCGAGCGATGTTGACGGAAACGAATCTAAATCTAAAGATAAAGAAGAAAAGTAACCGAGCGATAGTTGGTGATAGACGCCACTTGAATGAAAGGGGGTCACTACGATAGGCGTATCAGAGACCACTTGCGACGGCAAAATACAGAGTTTGTTTAAATGAAGAGCCCGTGAAAAGGGAAAAAAATGCAGATATCCACGCAAAATATTGGTCTCAAGATTGTTGATTATCTGTAAATTGGTTCGACAGCTCATTAAACAAATAAATAAAAAGAAAAGAAAGGAAAATACATGAAATAAAAATGCATTCCATTGAGAAGAGATTCTCCCAGACATTAATTTTCAATTTCGTCGCGGTGAAGCGCTGCAATCGCATACAGTAAAATGCAACGTTAACCAGTTTCCCAATTCGGTAGTCTTTTGGTTGGTTATTCCTCGAATAATCAACACTATGTTTTCTTGCAAAAAGTCAATCTCTCCGATTCGGCTCAAAATGTATTTTTTGAAAAATGAATTTTCGATATGATGGCTGCCTGTTAGACAGTTTGATGTGATAATCGGTTCCAAATGACAGTTACACAGTATGCAAAAGTTAATATCAGCAAAAAAACAATTAAAAATAACTAAAAAAATTTTATTATTTTTATTTATCAGCAGAAAATCTGTGATTACAAAATGTTGTTTTGAAGTATGAAAAACAACATGGCGTTAGGTTGATACTTGTGACACCAATCAAATGCTGATAAAATTACAAATTTATCCTAGTTGTCCAAATTTATAAGCACCCCTGCAGTGCTGCTAGCGGTGGCTATCCACCATTACTACAAAAGCGAGCTGTTCAGACAAAATAAGAACATTGTACAAGAAGAGGTTGGTCAGTAATTGGTGATAATTGTGTGACCTGTGTGGTAGTTATTTGGCTGTGATTTAACTAAAATGAGCCTTATAACGTTTACTAGGTATGCTCAAACAAACATGTGTGACTTTTCAAGGCCGGATAGCCATTTGGAATGATAATTGAGAAAGGACAGGACCCGCTTGAAGCATTTTTGCTTACTACAGCACGAATGTGTCTGAAGTTAACATAGAGGATCAATATTGATATCGCTAACCTGGACGTCAAGGGTTTGTTTGCTTCATTCTCCTTTGGTTTTGATGTAATTAAAGCCTTGAAGAATAAAACCCTGATGACCCTGAATGACTCCTGAAGAAGAAGAACAAATTGAGGATTGATGAGTATCAGCCAGTCTTCTCATTGTCCACTTTTTTGCCATGTTTTGCCACGTTGAGAGTTGAGTTGTGCCTTTGGTTGGAGAACATCTCTCATTATGCCATGGGTTCATGCAGGGTAGATTAACAGAGACATCTCCAGCAGTAAATCTTCAGGGCGTTTGAGTTTGGCAATCAGGTTGATTGTGGTTACATTGACAAGATACCCATCATACTCAGCAAGCTCTGGTCTCTTGGGTTAGATGATCTCTCCTTGAATGGTTTAGCAATTACCTTCATTTGGATTAAGTTGTTTCCAATAGCTTCCCAAACACGTGTGGCGTCTATCAAGGCTCACATATTGGACCAATGCTCTTTATCAAATTGGCAATGACGTAAAGCTTCTCTCTAATGCCATTCACTGTTTGCTTTTGCTGACGACTTGAAGGTTTTTCTCAGAGTTCATTCGTCTGGTGATGCACAAATGCTGCAGGCATTGTCCAACTGGTGTGTGGTGAATGTTCTGCAACTGAACTTTGGAGAATGCGCGAAAAATGACTATTTCTAGAGACACTTCTTATTTGTTTCCGTATAGTCTGGAAAGCCAGGAAAAGCCAGTAGACTCTATCGAGGATCTCAGGGTAACTTTGAGGCTATGTGGAATCTTGGCTTCATGAGGGGTTATAATAGGGAATTCTCCGTTTTTGTCATCCATTTTAATGCAATGGTATGCTCGGTGCTACAATCGTTTGGTCACCATTCAATGCCAATGCATCTGATCACTTAGCACGACTTCAGCGGAAGTTTTTCAGGCAAAGAGTGAGCTGGTTTGATTATGATTTGGCTGACACCCTTGCTCCTAGTGGCGCCATTACCCTCGGCCATGGTACCATAAATGATTGCTTGTTTGTCATCAAATTGTTAAAATCCTCGATAGACTGTCACACACAACTCTCATGAGTACCATACTTGTTTTACCAATTCATGTCCTAACCTCACCGCTACCAATTATCTTTATAACCCTATCTTCCGTGCACTCATATCCATATTAAAGAAATTACTACTTTTTTCGTTCAATTTACCCGCTTTCGCCCCCCAACGCGCGCCCATGAAATTTCAAGTTCGTTGACATTGAAATTTCCCTTCGATCGGTTAGACCTTGGTTGTGCGAGCCACTTGCCTTTCTGTTTATGTACGTCGCGTCTCTTTAACGACAATCGTTCGTGACAGGTCGATTAAAAGCGGGGATTAATGACTCGGCTTCCTGTTGGTCGTACCGCGACAATGTTCGAGTTTGACGTAGATGACAAAACGAACGAATCGATGCCAACGGTCGTAACGGTACGAGATGCAAATTGGAGGTATGATTAGGCGAGAGCGAATTTCGTATAAGCTCGCTGATTACTACATCGACCTCTCAAAGGCTAAACGATTTTGAAATTTGGTAGGACTGGAATTTCATTTACGGCACAGTTTTTATTTGTACATTAAATTGCAATAATATCTCCTTCTCTTATTCAGTAAATTATCTGTTGTTCCGTGTATGTTCAGTCATTAGCAGTTAATAAAGCAGGCATTTATGGCCTGCTATGGTATGGTACTGTGAAGAGCTGCAGACTCTACGGCTTCCCATACAACATGGCACCCCTTGAACCTTTGCCTGCTTATAGCAGCCGAAGATGAGCATTTTTGTAAAATAAGGAAATCTTTTGAGGCCCAGTTTGACTCCTCGTGGTCAGATACTGGGGGTGGCCTACTCCTGCCAGTTATGTGGGATTCAACCCACTAAAACCTCTCCAAGGGCTGGTTCACTTTGTTGATGAAACAAGCCTAATGTTTGCAGTTGTGGTAAACAGCCACTGCCAGCAGAACTGCAAATTTGGATCAATCACTTATCAGTGCAAGAAAAACAAGTCTACAGAAAACTGTACATTAGACAAATAATGAATACCGTAGGCTACAGACATTTTGGCAGCGACATATGCGTTAGTTATGGTGGACGGCCACCAGGTTTGCTGAAAACCACTGTGACCTTATTCACATGTCTTTGTTGTCTGCCCAGTTGCTGGACTTCTTCTTCCATTATTTTCCTTCTGGGGAGTGACTCTACATATTCTGCAGTTTTCTTCCATGCTTGTTCCCCTTACATCATTTTTGCACCAGCACCAGTTCGTCAAGAGGAGGGCCATTGCTCACAGTTGATGAAGGTGTGTTCCACGTTGACCAATGTGTCTGGGCAATGCAAATACTCTGGGTCCTCTGCAATGCCTATCTCCCCCCATTTGCCAATCCAGCCAGCCTCTGGCACTAGCCTCGCTGTCCATTGTCCCAACTGTTTTGCCAATTGTTCACTGCCTTTTTCCTGATCACTGCGGTCTTCCTTGGCTCTACTATAAATTCGTTTACAGTCTACAGCCAGTAAGTGTACCAGGATGACCCCAGCCAGCATAAGTACAGCTCTGGTACCATTCTTCTATCTTTAGCATTTCTCGGTGTTGTTATACAGTTAGCAGTTTTCGGTAGTATGCAACAAGTAGCCCACCTACCCATGTCTGTGCTCCGTACAGCATGACAGACATAAGCAGCTTTCTGTTGCAAGGTGTTGGGCCTTTGACAGAAAGCATTTTGGTACCGAGGTCATATCTAGCGGTCCTTCAATCGACCATTTCGCCCATGGCTACTTACCATTGTCTTCAGTGGATGCATCTTCAGCTTATAGCCTGCGCTAAAATCTTCTCAAGCTGGCCATACATACAAGCGGTCACCCATCCAAATGACAACAATGGAAACCAAAACAATCATACAAGAGTGATAAGAGCTTTAACATGTTGTAAAAAAAACCTTTGCAGATGTTGAAGAGCGTGAATTCCGACAGTTGAGTGCATACTCTCGTCGTAATCGTCGATCAAAAAGTGGCACTTTACTCCATTTTAAAAGAAATTATCCCTGTGAATGGTTTCAATTGCTCTTGGCCCTGAAAACGTTTCCTTAAATAGCGTGTTGTATAAAAGTTGTTGACTATCTAATTCAACAATCAGCGAGAAATCCATCCAAGCTGAAGACTGTCTCGCGTTCTTTCTTCTTCTTCTTCTTCTTCTTTGTTTTCTTTCTAAGCGTGCCACGAGAGAGGAGGGTTAAAGTGAACATTTTCGAGATTTGGCGCTTGAATAAAACTATACATTTCTTTTGAACATTTTGAGTTCTCGTGCAATTCTCCTCCACATTCTTTAGGCCGTTGAGGGATCTTAAAGGCATGACAATCAGAAAAAGAAAACACATTTTATAGTAGTCATAAATTAAGACCATAAAAGCATCCCCGTATTCCCGTGTCTGACGTAAAAATAACGTGATAACAATAAAACCTTCGTCGTTGGCTTAAAACTCGTCCCACAACTTCTCTTCATGTTTTTTCCTCTTAGATATCAATTTAGCGAGAACCGTTGGAAGGCCATTATCCAGAGAAATCCTCATGGAACTTCACCGGGACTGATAGGACTGATCGATCTGTCGAAACGAAATAATCGGCGATTAGTTGAATGATTCTCATCACCAAAAATGATGAGGGCGGGTCCAAAGAAATAATGATTCATTCGTGTAATGGTTGAGGTTAAGTTAGCGAGTTGAACGCCCGTTTTGAACGTGGGGTGAGGGGGCGAGAGGAATTATCTACCGAATGGGCTCACCGATTGTGATTGATGGCCTCTTCTGTGCAAATAAACTTTCGACGTTGTTTATTCAACGAATTTCAAGTGTGCGATCTCCTCTAACCTCTCGAGATGATGTTTGTTTGTATATTGACACATTTTCATTGCGTGAAGTAAATAGGTCAAACGAGACATATTTTCTTACCGGAAATTCAAGTAAAATTTAAATTTTGAAGAAAAAAACTGGAAATGTAACAGTTATTATTGAACATGTTAACCAAAAAAGTGAATTTCACGTTATAAAACATTTACTTTTGAAGTAGGTATTTATGTTAACATTTTCGTAAGTATCGTAGCGAAGTAAGTACAAAATTTGGAGTTATCTTAAAAAATTATAGTGGAATTTTGAGAACATTTCACGAATGACTGGGAATTATAGTGAAAATGAAGATCGTTCTCATCATTTTTATGGCTGATCCTGAACAATAAGACTGAGTCAGGGAGTATGTGAGTTCCAAACTTGATCCTTGTAATTTTTATGAAAATCGATGGTTTGTGTCTGCTCTGCTAGATTTGAGATCAGAATTAGGAAAAACTTA
>CM034008.1:13892324-13909093 GCA_019603395.1 Cyrtorhinus lividipennis
GCGCTAGCACACTTGTAGCTGCCGACCTCAAAATGTCGAGAGGAATTGCCGAAATATTCAAGAAGAAATATGGTAATGTCGACCAGTTGCAGCGGCAAGGTCCACGCATTGGGAAAGCATTGTCACTGAGGATAGCCAACCAGCTAATAGTCTATCTAGTGACAAAACAGTCTTCCCACCAGAAGCCAACCTACAGGACTCTTTGGGATGCGCTACTTGCCCTGAAGAAGCTGCTCATTAAGCAGGGAATGAAGAAGTTGGCAATAACCAAGATTGGTTGTGGCTTGGACCAATTGGATTGGAGGATAGTCCGTAACATGTTGGAGTTCATTTTTCAAGGGACCCAGATTGAGGTGCGGGTGTGTACCTGGAATCCTCATGGAAGAACTGATGTGAAGACTGTGGACTGCTATTTCTACCGCCAAGGCAGCTGCAAGAATGGTGATAAATGCCGCTATCGACATGAGCCCTGTGATGAACAGATGCCCAAGATTGTTCTGGGACAGAACAATTCTAAGGAGGGGGGCAGTGTTGCGATGCTCGCACCGGCGCCAGCCAAATGGGCTGCCGGCATCGCAAGGTCAACGACCTGTGGAAGGCTAAGGGACCGTTCTCCAACATTCGAGAACCTCCCCGTTCGTCCCCGAACGTTCTCGACCGGGCATCAGGTATAAAAACAGACCCACGAGCACCGCCGAGTTCAGTTCAATTCGGAGTCCCGATATAGACGCTTCTCGGGTTATAAATCGTGCCGCGCCGCGTTATAAATAGTGCGACAACCGCGCGTTACAACCGTGTATTGTGATTCTGTCATTGTGTAAGTGCGCGAATGTGAACAGTGTATGTACTCAAGCGAACAATTGTTAATAAATTACTTACTAAGAACATAAATCGTTACAATATTACAGCAAAATTTTCACCATATTTTAAAATCCATCCATTAAACCGAGAGTACGTGCCTGCGTAACTGTTGAATACTCCTCTCTTGTTGCAGATATGGAAGAAAATATTCCCTCATTGGAGCGCTCGTGTTGTCGACGCTTTTTGGAATTCTCAGATCTCATGCAGAAAATTTCACCTGGTTTTTGTTCTTTGAATTCGCTGACGCCTTTGTATCGACTGGAGTATTTGCCGCAACATACATTTTAGGTAAGAATACGAATAAAAATGAGTTGCTCATTTTCAAATCATGCCTTAATGGACAGATGTGCTTACCATAACAAAACTACGAATAATTCATCTTACTTCATGTCAACAGCAATGGAGATCCTGGGACCGGAACAACGATTATTGGGGGGAATTCTGTTGCAGTGCTTCTACGCAATTGGCCAAACTATCCTGGGATTAGTAGCATGGGAAGTCAACACATGGCGGGTTTTCTTACGGATACTCTACTACCCAGGAGTCGTTTTCATTGCGTACATTTGGTAATTTTTCTTTTCTTACGTTAATTTCATTAGGATTTATACCAAGCGACTAGTTGATTCAATTAATCAGGTCCTTGAATTAATCAGCTTTCCCATCTAATCGGCTGATAACTGACATATTTTATCATTATTATTATTATATATTATTATCTACTTAGATACGGCTGGTAGTGAGTCGTTCCCGTGAAATGTATGATAAAAGTCAACTGTTCCATAAATTATTTTCAGGCTAATTCCTGAGTCTATTCGATGGTTATTTGTTCACAAAAGAATAGATGAAGCTATCCAAGTGTTGGAAAAAATTGGACGGATCAATCATAAGCCTTTGTCGGCTCGAACTAAGCATAATTTGTTAATTTTGAAATCAAAAATCTACGAAGGGAAAGATCACGAGGTAACTTGATTTTAAGGATCCAACCAATCTTTAATTAATATCAGCAGCTCCTAGGCTGAAATTACTGAAACATTTAAAAATTGTAATTCTGCCCATCAACATTGCACATACTCATACTTCATATTTCTTACCATCAGGAAGCAAATAAAATGTTGGCCTCAACCATGAGCATGGGGAAGGAAGAGGAAAAGCATCCAATCAGGGCATCCCTCAAATCGAAGATAATACTGTTACGGGTAGTCGTCTGCTCATTTTGCTGGTATGTAACTTGAACGTGGAAATTGAGCAGAACAGGTTATAGACAGGGAAATCGTGGCTAAAAACGACTTTTTTTTGACAATTTTTGATAATTTACAAAAATTCCTCGTTCCCTATTAGAGGACCATCAAGCAACTGCATTGACCAGCTATGTACAAAATTTTTAATTGTTTACAGGATGACCAATATCTTCGTTTATGCAGGGCTGTCACTAAATTCCGTGTTCATATCTGGCAATCAGCATTTAAACTTCATTCTGACGAGCCTCGTGGAGATACCGGCTAATATATTGATTTATCCACTTCTGAACCGGTACGGAAGAAAAGGTTCACAGCTGGGATCGCTGTTCCTAAGTGGATTCTCTCTCTTGGCTTTCCCTTTCATCCCTTCTGGTAAGACACCATATATGCTTCTATGGTCCCAAAAAGAAGTTGAAGTAACCGATCCAATATAAATGCAGCAAGTAATCGTGCCTGAATCTGTTGATGATAAAAAATTATTTTTGATTGAATCAACACAACACACTTGTTCCAGGAATGGCGGTTGTGCAACTGATACTTTATCTGTTCGGTAAAGTAATGATCACCATCTCTTTCTCTGTTATGTACGTTTACTTCTCCGAACTATTTCCAACAAATGCGAGAAACACGTTGATGGCTACGTGCGCTTTATTTTCAAGAATAGGATCCATAAGTGCGCCGTTAACGCCACTCTTGGTAAGCAGGACAGTGTTGTAATTGAAATATAAATAGTTGTCAGCATTATCACTGGGCGACAATATCAATCATTAGAATTATGAAGTACCTCTGAAGGGACCTATTATGAAAAACAAAAATTCGCATTAAGGAATTCAACGTAACAATAATCATGTAAATTTTGTCGCGTTGCAGAAGCCCTACATCGACCCCGTTATAGTGTTCGCTATCTTCTCACTGCTTGGAGGTCTTTCCGCTCTATTACTGCCTGAAACCCGCTACAGTGGTCTTCCAGATACTCTACTTGATGCTGAAAGCATAGGTAATTACAACAGGGGATGGTCGTTTACAAAATATGACAAAAAAAAGGTTGAGGAATAATCAAACTAATATTTTATTACAGGGAAGAAAAGTAGAGAACAAGAAATAAGGCCCTGCGCTGAAAATTGAATGAACGCGTTGGAACAACAGTTAACATTCCACAAACTATTGAACATGAGAGGAACTGAAAATTGTGAATTTAGCTCTCTGAACAAAAGAATCTTAAATAGGGCCGAGTAAATAATATTTACCTGATTTGTTTACTTGAGTTTCACGTGGGATCGCCTAGTAGGAGCATTGGACAGAGTTTACCTACACTTTGAGTTCATTTATCAGTAGTCAGGCTAAAAAGCACTCGAACATTTGTAGGCTAAAATGCCGTAGGTTTATTTGATCAACTCGGAAGTTCAATAAGTCGAGAAAATACATACATATTCATTAAATCTTCAATAATATCTAGAAAACAAGAGGTAATAGATAAGGCAGTAAATGTTTACACTTTTGCGTCATTGAAAGCTTCTGGAAAGATGACTGCTTTGTTGATCCGTCTCACTAGATAATTGAAATTGTCAATCCTCAGTGGATAGGGGAGAATGCTATTTTTATAATCTGTGGATCATTATTTCTCCCTCACTCTCTCTCTCAGTGGCTCACCATGGCTGAATTCAAGGATTGGGTTGAGCCTAAAAGTCGGATATATCATAAATATCATAAACCTCGTTAGGATTATGATGCTGTAAATAAAATTCTCGTGAGTCATGATTTTGACCTTTCCTCTTAGCCTGTAGCGTCTACCAAACACTCGATGGTACTCGTAAAACGCTGAAGATGTGAACTGAAGGCTAGTCTTTTTGACTGCCAAGGTTATTTCATATGTGTAGCTAATCTACTCAAAAACTCTAAAATTTCAGCCTCGTTACCATCACGCGACCCACCCATTTTCTCAAATCAAATAACTTTTCAATTGATGACGGGAGTTCAAAGGGAAAATCATTGCAAGAATTGTTATAATAACTTGCAAATGAGAAATATTATGTATTGTGTTGGAGAAGTACGCGTAAAGACATTTACAAGAATAATGATTGAATTATGATACAACCAAAGCCAAAAAGTTCACATATCGACAGCTTTTTTTTCTTCATTTTGGAGACTCAACTCCGTAACGTTTTGACAACAATTTGCAGAACTCAGGTTTCCAAGAATTATTCCAATTCAGCCAATTTAACAAACGACGGATCATCTTCATCTTCTTCAATGATTTCGGCTGCACGCAACAACATGACGGCTTGTAAGTCAACATCATCCGGCAACTTCATATAGGGCTTTTGTTCTTTGGCCAACTGCATACATCCCTGAATTGAAAAGGTTGACAAAATCAAACAAATTCAATCAAACACTCTGTATTGTTTTCATTACCAAGAGGTTTTGATTCATTATTATAGGAAGAATAGAGGGATTCAAAAATTTAGAGGTATACATCCAGACGTGAGGTATCATTCAGTAAATTGTCGACCATGAATCGATTGAGATAAGTTCAATGGCTAGACACCAAGAATTTGCAGTGGTGCGATTTATCCATACAGAGCTAATTTGTGCTGGCATTGACATGAGACAGTTCAATTTGGCTCATCAATATTGGTCTAGCCAAACCAATAAAGAGCTCACCCCACGGGTTATGCCCCCCCCCCCCCCCCATTGCATGCAGTGAGGACACAGCCTTAAATGGCTGGAATGATTGTCCCTTCATTCAGCAGGGCTTAGATAATGAGTAGTAAACTGCTCCCCTTAAGCACCGAATTGAAGTTGAATTATTGGACCACAGGGTTAGTAGACAAATCGCTCAACTGAATTCCGAAGCCTCGTCCACGCACCACCTGGTAGTGACACACCCACAATATTGGCACTGAATTGAACTGGTGAGAAAATCTATTATCTTACCTCAAGAATACATTTCACATCGTTCTTCAATGCTGGAAACTCTCCTTCCAAAATTATGTTCTGAAACGACAACATAGATCTTGAACAACACTTGCAATGGCTTAAAAATAGGTTTGAAATTAAACTTGAATTATTTTTAGATGCGAATCGAATAATACTAAGACGGAGGTTTGAGGGTGGTTCAAACCGTCACCTCTAAATATACTGCAAATATGCACACAACAATTAATTAACGACGAATGGCGACGAAATTTCAACGGTGCGATGGCATTAAAAAAACTGGAGGTGCTGTTCAAAAAGGGTGCTTGGAGTGCAATCTGAGGGAAATAATCCTCCTCTCTACACTTCAGGATGTTCTTGACCTACCACTGAGGCTTCCCTTCTTTTTCAAATCTAGATACATTCCCAAGTGTTTGAGTATAATGTTCGTCCTATATGCAGCCAGTACTTTTGAAGAGCACCCGGGGGATTTTGATGCGAATGTCCTATTCTTGACATTGAAGACTGCCCTTGGTGCATTATTTGTGTACCACTTTCGTCGCTAAATAACAAGTCGTTTCTCTGATTGTTATAAGTTGAAAGGACGCGCTCATCCGCCCAATTTGGTTGTGTTCAGTTTTGTTCATTATTCTATAATTTTTCTTTCAATTTATTAATCTTTTTCCTTTTCCTTGGGGTGTCTGGAAATGGAATTTTCAAAATAATCATTCCAGTAGGGTAATCAGGGGTGGTTACTGGTTAACCATCTCGATATTTTCAATCATTTGAGATGATTTCTATGCAAGATATAGAACTCTAGGAACTTCGAGTAGTCGATTTACTTGATGTTCACACTTTAAGATAGTTATACCCAGAAATAATGAACAATTGTGAAATGTTTCACACGACGGTAAATTCACATTTTGAAAGTAACGCCACCCTTCTTTACGATCCACAATCGACCTTCACCAACAATGAAATTGTCGTTACCAGCCAAAAACAAGTTTACTCACGAGTGCTTTCCGGAGTTTCCGTTTCATCGATCTCAAATCCTGAAATCGCTCATTGGGATCCATTTCTTCTATTGCGTTTACTTCTCTATGCATTCCTTCGACGATATCGCTCAGGTGATTGTTTCTTTGTTCAAAACTGAGGTAAAAATGGAAGGAATTAGAGATGTTGAACAAGAGCTACACACATGATGCAGAGACACGAGAATAGAATCTTCATACACCACAACCAACAGGTCGCTTAAGTGAGTAGAGAACACGTGCGTAAGAAGGTCACGTATATGTATCAGAAAACCCAAGTCCTAGTAGTGAATTCCAAAGGTTAGGGGCACAAATAATAAGGGTGTGTGCGAAAACCCAAGGTCATCATAATTTAGCAATAAACGCCTAAAAAAAAGCCAGAAAGATAAGAGCAGAAAAAGAAATCGTGCCACTGCTGTAAATTCACGCATGTCCCACGCTCACTACTAACTGAAACTCAAACGTACAGAACTAAGTTGATGATTGGAATCGTACTAATTTACTTTTTGTTGAAGTCGTCCATAAGTGAGACGTTCGACCTCAAATTTTCCTCCACGAGCGCAAGCTCTTTAGCTTCATGTTTAAAGTCGTCGGTTATCGTCGATAAGGTCAAAATAGACTCAGCAGGAATTGCAGATACATCTGAAAGAGAGGAGGTGATACTCACAAATGATCTCACCAATGGTTCGGTAGGATACGAAAGTGAGATGGTATCTCATCCTGTAGAGCATCTATCATTACTATTATTATACATCATGGTATCAAATTCTTCATAGATCAGAAGCTTTCTTTAGAGCCAATGTTTGTAAGTAATTTCTAGTTTCAGGCTTGGATTTTAGAGTCTTGAATTGGAGATTTTCTCCACTATTTCATTTCTTTACCCTATCGCAAAGAAATAATTGCCCATAATATTCTCTCTATCATCCTGCTAATTTAAACTTTGTAACCTCAAGTAGGAGAGGAAAAACTTTGTAAAAGTTTTTTACCTCTCTGATGGAGAATTAGATTTCATCCAATTGGTGAACCCGGAGGAAATGAAAATGCAAATTTGTGAAATCTTTGAAATCCACTTTCTCCAAAATTTCGTAATTCCTATCAACAGGCTATTTTCACAGTCTAAAACATAACTCCTGAGCCTAACCGTCAGCGGTACATTGAAGGGAATACTTGAAAAAATTTAATTCATGAATAATAAACTATGTAATATATTGATACGTTAAAAAAAGTATTCTATATTATGGGTACAAATCATTTTTGAAGTACGAAAACCTCATCTTTCTTCTGTGTTTTCACATGGCCGCCGATGTATCCAGGACTCACGTCATTCGACAATGCAAAATGCAATTTGATTAATTACGGACTAACTCGCTTTTCAACTCGACAAGTCACCTCTTCATGATAAAAAGATTTCTCTTATAACTAGGGATATTTCTCGCTCGATGGAGGCCTACTTTATCCTACACAGGAGACCGATCGGATGTCTGGCAGTGCAGACACATTGTTACAATTCCCTGTATCCCTAAATTGCATGGGACAGCCATTTTCCTTGCCGTCAAGGGATCTGAAGAGCGGCACCCTGGGAGGCCGATCTGCTTCTATAAACCTCCTCATCTTCAGTTGTCTAAGCTCAACACGAGACACCAAGCTGATGTCATTGAAACCAAGTCCCTCTCAGCATTCTTATTAAAATGTTGTGAAGGTTCGTGGCTGTAGAATGGCAGGCGTCTCGTTCAAAAGGAGCTCAGTATGTTTTTCTACGCTCTCAAGTGGAGCCCTATATTTTCGCCCCTGCAATCAAGTTGGAATGTATACAAATATCCCTAGAATACAGTCGCGGATCTGGAAATTTGGGGGGAGGGGGAGGGGGGTCACAGGGTAAAATCAAAAGCTAAAAAAAAAAATAACCAAACAAACAAAATGAACTAAATTTTCTCACTTTTTCAATCTCTTAACAATAAAGTCCATTTTATTCCAATCCAATATTTATTCATAATTTGATTGTTTATGTCAAAACTCTACTCAAAATTTCTAAAATTTTCAAAATTCTACCTGGTTTGGGGGGTCATGACCCCCGTGACCCCCCCCCCCCCCCCCCCCCCCTAGAATCCGCGCCTGCTAGAATAGCACGGTAGTTTTTCTAACGCATTCATGCACAGTGGGGTGTTTAACACTCCGCAATCTTAATATCGAGAAAAAAACTATTTAACACATTTATATTGGTTTTCTTTAATTTAATTCGAAAGGAAAGGATTCATTGAATGATTTAAAACAACAAAAATTGAAAAAGAATATAATTACACTTTTTGACAAAATCACAAAACATTGAAAAAACTAGAAAACTCAGTCTCAAATTAATGCAAACCAAAATTATTTATTCCAAGTCACAGAAATGGTTTATAACTTTACTCAAACTAGAAAACGTTGACTATAATGTGAAAAAAAAAAGAAAAACATGGAACCATTGCAGAGATACGAGGTTCAGCAGTCGAGGCATCTCATTGCACGATGTTCATTGCAAATTGGCAGACAGCAGGTGTCGCAGACTGACTTGGTTTTGCGGTCTTGGCTACGATCGCAAAATCCACATCTGGCATACTTCTCAAGTTGTTCTGAAGGATTGTCCAATGGTTGTGGGCTGTTTTCAAACGACAATATACCCTTGATAATAGCTTTAAGACTCCTGGGGATACCCTTTACGCCTTATGAGGTGCGGCCTTATAAGTACAGTGGCCAAATCCAACAAGTAATCTTTTCATCTGATTCGGTCCTCCCACTTCACCATCTCACGCAGAATGTAAGACATCCCAACCAACATCCCAAAAAAACCTCAATGTCCATCAGCGGGTTTTTCTTGCAATCGAGAAAAGGTGGCACAATCGATCGAAAGCGTCAGTTCCACCTTTCGTTTTATTGTAGGTGATAATCACTTGGGGTTTGTTGGCCTCCGGGTCTATTGCTGCGTCATGGTGCAACATAGACAGCAGGAGAACCACTTTCCCTTTTTTCGGAGTGTAAGAAACCAAAGTTTTGTTGAGATCAAAACGAAAACGATTCAAACAGAACAGAAACTTCTAATTGATGCAGAAGGGCAGCAATATCTGCATCCGACAGAAACTCATTTCTACAGCTCATAATTGCACGAAAAAGACATGAAACACACTGTTGCTGTGTTGCACAGTGAGTGGGGAACAACACTCGCTGAAACTTAGTTTGGGGTGTCAGACACCCCACTGTGTCGTTCTAGGGATATTCTTACCTTCAATGGGCGTAGTGGTCATAGCCTTGGCGAGACTACTTATAAACGTTGCTCTAGCCGAAGGTAGATTTTCAATATCCGTATCGCCAGTCCCACTGCCATCCTGATCGGAGATTTGCCTGAGCATGCCCATCATTTGTTCGGTAGCATCCTGAGCAGCTTTAACAATGTCGACTCTCTGGTCTCCACGTTTCTTGCCGCTGCAATAGTGAAAATACCAAATTAATTGTAGTATTTCAGCAATGATGTCGTATGCGTGACTTACTAGAGCGTTCAGTTCGAATTCCATCCTTAGATTGATAGTAGATACTTAAAGCACTCCGATGATTGATCGCGTGATCATTTTTTTCCGCATCCCACGCACTTACCATCGACCGAATACCCAACTCAATTTTTTCATCAAAACTGAATATTTTGTTAATGTTGTTGAATTTGGGCGGGTAGGGTTCAAAATGTGTTTTTTTGAAAAATGGATTTTGGCCGATCTAGGCGAAAGGGGTATCATTTCCCACTAAATTTTGGACGCTGAATCCAATGAAATGGGTCCCAAAACGATTGGCACCCACTGGAAGAAGTTATGGGTCAAATTGGGTATTATATTACCTACCCATTTTGAATATATGTTTTCGGGATTTCTGGTACCTAGGCGTGTGGGGTATCATTTTCCACTAAATTGTGGACCCTGAATCGATTGGAATTTGTCCGGGACCCACCACACTCACTGTTTCCATTTTCCCCAGGTTGAAGAAATGAGTCTCCATACGCCTGGTCCAAGGAATAACCAACCCGTGTAAAAGAATTTTTGCAGCGTTTTTTAATTATTGTAGTATAAAAAGTCATGAACCTCGAGTATACAACGCGTCCCGCAACGGTAATAGAACTGGTTGAGGACGGTGTATTTGATCAAGCAGCTTGATAGTGTAGGGGCTCCTTAAGAATTTGCCGATTTTTTTAAATATGTTGTAAGAAAGCAAAGTTTTGGACCAATGCTTCAAAATACAGTGACATTTTCGGACTTTTTAGCCTCGGAACTCCATAGCCTCAATAGTGATGGATGAACTGCACTAAGCCCAAGCATATTTTCGTGAGTCGAAAATTCTACCATAATTTCGCGAATTTAGTCCATTTTGACGGTCCATGACGGTCTAATATTCTATGTTGACCTCGCTCGAGTGGGAAAGGGTATATTCAAAGGTTTCCACGCGAATTCTCCGCGCGTTGTGACTACGGTTTTGGTGTTTCACCCCCATAATTAAACAGACAGTATCCGATTCGAAAAAGGTTTGTTCTAGCTTAAGCGAAAAAAATAAGTGCGCAAGCACTCCTCTCTACCTCATTCTTATTGATCGGGATTCGGGGATTCCAGAACCACAAAAATGACGCCTAATAAATGGTCAAATCAACAAATAAGAAGATTCAAACTACGAAACTACAATCAAAACACAATCCTGACTCTGAGCAGTGGTTAAAAAACCGAAAGTTAGAAGAACATGTTGCCTAGCGCCAATAATGAATGCCGGTGAACTGCAGTAAATTAGGTGCGCCATCCTGTTTATCACTTATGAGGCATTCCTACACGGTTCGATATATCGATTTTTGAAAATGAATTGAATACGCCCCCGAGTTAAATACACAACAGGGATGTTTTTTTCTTTCCAAATACGCCCCCGAGTTAAATACACAACAGGGATGTTTTTTCTTTCCAAATACGCCCCCGAGTTAAACACACAACAGGGATGTTTTTTTTCTCCAAATACGCCCCGAGTTAAATACACAACAGGGATCGATATATCGAATATATATCGAATCTAGTGATAACAGCGAAGGGGCACCTAATTCTGCAGTTTTACCTGAATGCCGTGTACCTAATCAATCATCGATCATGAAAGTTTAAATTAATTAGCTTCAGATCAAAATTAACTTAGAATCAAACAGGAAACAGCCCCACGGCCCACAGAACAGAAAATCCCTGCCAAACTGCCAAAGCCGAATTGCCGCGCTGGTGTAATCTTATCAACTTCATCTCTGTTCTCCTTCGTCCTGTTCTTCTTCTTCTATATGGAACTTCCATAGAATCTCCCTGATTTTGAGTTTTGATGTTATTAGTTCATTTTTCTTCCCATCCCAAATGTTTGTCCCCACAAGCTGATCACTTTGATTTTAAATCAAGGTAAGTGAATCATTTGTCTACCATCCAATTTGCATACATACCTTCTAGTGGGGCAGGGATACCTAACTTCTATAAGGACGCATGCTCTTTTCATTTATCATTCATTGAATAATAATCCTGTTTTCATGTTTGCTCTCCAATCTGCCACAGACTGACTTTTCAAAATATCTACATCTGTAGGCCATTTTTCCGTTGAATTTTGGTTCTTTATTCTTAAATAATCCACCCTTGTGCTTGTAGTGGCAAAATTTTGCACAGGGACTCCAGTTTGTGCATACCTAAATTTTGTGTCTAGGCTATTTTGAGCCCGTTCGCCTCAAAACGGAAGAGGGTATGGGTAAAAATGTGGGATGTGAACTGTGGAACACATACAAGACTGAATACATTTAAAAAACGAAGTTTTCGCCCCAGTCACAAGAATAGGAACCAAGAAGGCCATTGAGGAACTCTTCACATCATATTGCGAAGAAAATAATAGTGAAAAATAATTGAACAATAATTTCAGAACAATGCCCGCAAAAGACAAGCGTGGAAGGATAGGTATATCTCTCAAAAAAAATGAAAGAATATACGAAAACCTTGCGCTTCCCATCGAGGGAAATCGACAGGTACTTGTTATACTGATGAATATAATCGTATATAGCGGAAGTAAGAATAGTAACCTGAAGTCGATAAAAAAATCTACATACAAATAATATTTTTGATAAGTTTTTGATTTGGATCATTCCAGAATTTGAGCGTCACAAACCCAGTCCCGGGCCTCCATCTCCAATCCCAGGACCAACATCAGGTAAGATATTTCATAGTGAAAGAATCAAAATCCAAAAATTTCTGATGTGTGTTATACGAAAATCGTGTAAGAGCGAAACGGACGTCAAAACTAGAGAAAACAATAACTGTATTTCAATAATCGAACAGAAGCTGCAATCACCTTGTTCGTCGCATACCTTATCTATGGTATGCGTATGGGTATATTGGCAGTTGTGTTACTGTCTCTTCATGTGAAGTATTTGAGAAATACAAATTCAAGCTTGAAATACGTATCAAATTTAATTTTTAAAAAAACCAATTAGATTAATAGTTTAGCTTATAATTTGATGATGAATCAGATTTACACCAGACAACGACCATTTTATAACATGGTGCAAATTAAAAACACAAAATACTTGTTAAAATTTTAATTTAATTCTTGTTTTATTTAGAAAAATTAGTGAATAATGGTTAAATTTGGTTTATTTTATCGCATTAGAGGGATGTAGAAGAGCAATTAATTTAGAAGAACAATTGAAAAAAACAGATGTAGAAAAATTATTTAAGTGTAGGACGAATTAGGTAGTTATCGTTTTGCAAAAGTGATATGAACCAGAGAACTCTACATCTCCTACAAGTCCTAAAATAATATTTTGGTCAATTTCAGTTCCGATAGCGCCTTCGATCGTTGGCTATCGAACTACTATCGATAATTCAGTGACTATTCTGTTCCCTGTTCGTTCGTGATGGTAGATTAGATAAGACTGTTAGCACTGATCAATATTATATAACTTTGACTATTGTGTATCTCTGCTTACTTTATTACAGGGAATTCATTCGCCCAATGTACTGACACATGGAATGGTGATCTGCCTCTTCAGCGTTTGGGGTGTTCGAGGTGTGTATACAATACAGATGTTGTCCTAGAGCTTT
The DNA here is from genome assembly GCA_019603395.1 of Cyrtorhinus lividipennis. Lineage (NCBI taxonomy): Eukaryota > Metazoa > Arthropoda > Insecta > Hemiptera > Miridae > Cyrtorhinus > Cyrtorhinus lividipennis. The sequence continues at coordinate 13,905,477 of CM034008.1, forward strand.
TTTCGCCTTGATGACGTTGTTGTAACTACAATAAATTGATCTGTCACAGCTCATGCTCTCAAAATCTCGTTGAGAAGTTTCCTGTCGCTTTCAAACCCGGCAGTGAATACAATGGCTAGCTATCACAATCTTGGCGGTACGTATGGAAGCCTCTTTTTTACCTTTGGCTTGTTTATCATGGAAACAAGGAGATAGGCATTTGTCAACTTGAGTAATTAAGGCTTTTGGATTTCATATGCGACAGCTTGAAAGGTCTTAGGTGACATCCAATGGTTGTTACGGACGATTATTACGGTAGAGTCTCGTAAGCAGGATGAAAATCCGAGTGGTGTTTGATGCATCAGCTCTCACTCCAGATGGATCCCTCAATGATCACTTGATGGGGGGTCCCAAACTCCAGCGTGAACATTGCTAACATCCTCCTAAATTTCAGGAAGTACAAGGTGTATTTACTGCAGACTCAGTCAAACACTTTCGACAGGTGAAGTAGCCCCTGAAGACCGAGTCTATCAGCACATCCTTTGGAGGTTCAACCAAGACGAACCCGTGCGGAGTATGAGCTCTGTACCATCACCTATGGCCTCGCATCGTCGCCCTATGCTTCTTCAAGAGTTGTCAACCAGCTTGTCCAGGATGAAGGCTCAAAGTACCCTCTAGCTTCCGCGCCCCATGGAAGAAAAAGTATGTGATGATTGTACTCAGTGGAGCCATTCCTCGCAAGAAGCCCTCATGAAGAAGCAGGAACTGGTTGAGTTGCTTGAGAAGGGCTGCTTCCAGCTCAGTAAATGGACAAGTAATCACATAGAGTTACTTGAACCATCACCAGAATTTGATAACTCAACCCGCAGACTTGACACCAATGCTTGACGACATGTCAAAAATTAGGCATGCAGTACTGCCCCAAGGAAGACGTTTCACGTATTGCATTGACCCACCTCCTAAGATCATGTCTAAACGAGGAATTCTCTCCGCCATTTCAAGAATATATGACCCTTGGCTATCTGGCTCCTGTAGTGTCTTGCCAAACCATTCTTCAAGAGACCTGGTTAGAAAGGTGCGATTGGGACCAGCACATCCCAGAGCCAATTGCTGAACAATGGGGGCGTTTCATTCAGAACTCCACACTCTGTCTGATATAAGGATTCCTCGTCTGGTTCCCGCCTTCAACGCCCCAGAAACTATAGTCCTTGGTTTCTGCGATGCATCTACCAAAGGCTATGGGCAGCCATATACCTTCGCACCAAACTGTCCAATGGTTCAGTACAAATATCTTTGATAAAGGCCAAAACAAGACTGGCCCACAAAAGACCCTCACATGCCCCGACTGGAGTTGTGTGGAGCTCTGTTGTTGGCGGATCTCCTCACTTCTGTTCAACCGTTTTTGAATACTTCGCCATCAGCAGTCTTCACACTTTCACCGATTCGACTGTTGTCCTTGGCTGGTTGAGGATGACACCCCATGTGCTGAAGACTTATGTGGCCCATCGGGTGGTGGCAATCAACGAAGTAATTGAATCAACTGCATGGCGTCACATCCGGTCAAAGACAACCCGGTGGACAGCGCTAGCAGAGGTTTGGATCCTCCCATTTGGCAGGTCACAGCCTCTGGTGGCATGGCCCACCATGGCTACACCTTGAACTGAAAATTGGCCCACACTCGCCAATACTGAGTTGTTTAAGCCACTGCCAGGGGACCTGAGATCAAACCATCTTACCAATCTATGCTGATCACTACAGACTCCACCGCCATGAAAAACCGATAGAGCATTTCTCATCATACTTCTGTCTGCTTCGGGTATGTGCTATCTTCAGGAGGTACGCAGCCTGGCTGAAGACAAGAAAGACCAATCAGAAGCCAATTTCAGTTTCAGAGCTGCATCAAGCCCAGCTTGCTATCATCAGGTTTGTTCCGGCCCAACATTTCAAGTCTGTGGAGCTCCTGCAGACCACCAAGGTTAACCATTGGACCCATTTTAGATGGACATGGAGTGATCAGGGTGGGCGGCAGGCTCAGCAACTCTACTCGCCTTACCGGAAAAACATCCATTTGCTACCACACAGGAGCCATTTCACGCATCTGCTAATTGACACCATACCCTGCTGCACACCTACACTTAGGGGCACCACTTCAAAATCTCCTTCAAGGTCAATTTGGATCATCTCTGCTCGCACCATCATCAAACAAAGGATCCATAAATGCCTGAAGTGCTTCAGGACCAATCCCAAACCTGGGGCTCCAAAGATGGGCACTCTGCCAGCCTCTAGGTTTCAGAGGGCAGAGCATTTGTCAATGTTGGGGTCGATTATGGAGGCCATTCATGATCCGTGCTTCACTCCGTCGCAAAGCAGCTCTATCAAAGGCATACCTTTGCTTGTTCGTCTGCTCTCCCACAAAGGCTCTACATCTAGAGCTTGTTTCAAGTGGCACAACAGAAGCCTTCATGCTGCCCTTGATCGATTCATTGCTCGACGTTCAAAACCTTGCCACATTTACTCAGACAATGGACGCAATTTCGTGGGAGCAGTCGGGAGTTGCGCGAAGTGAAGCATGGCTTCAGGAGGAGCAATCAAGGCAGAAGATTCATCAGCGCATGGCCATTGAAGGGATTGACTGGTCATTCAATCCACCACTCTCCCCCACTTTGGTGGAATCTGGGAGGCTGGAGTGAAAGCAGCGAAAGGGATCTTAAAGAAAGTAGTTTCCGAGACCCATTCACCTTTGAGGAACTCACCACAATCTTTTCCAGAATTGAAGCCATCCTCAACTCTCGGCCGCTTGCCCTTTGTACAACGATGTAGACTCCCTCGATGTATGACCCCGGGACACTTCATAGTGGAGCCCCCTGATTGCCAACCCTGAGTATGATCTCCTTGACTGCAGAAAACGTTCTCTCGCGCTGGCAATTAGTAAAACAACGGGTCAAGATGCTGGCAGCGCTGGAGAAACGAATATTTGTCCACACTCCAACAAAGGGCAAATGGACTAAGCCTTCGAGGAACCTTGCCATAGGGGATCTTGTCCTGCTTCGAGACATCGATACGCCTCCACTCAAGTGGCCACTTGCCCGAATAACTCAAGTCCACCCTGGGTCGATGGTGTGTAGTTCGCGTCATCACAGTCAAGACCTCAACAGGAACATATAAAAGGTCATCAGCCACGTCATTTTTCTACTCCTGTCCACGACCACTCCAAAACCCCCCTCCGTCTTCCTCCTTGACCAACTAAAAATTTTTTGTAAAATTTTGGGTGGGCGGAATGTTAGGGTGATCAGGTGGTTGTTGTATTGGGGTCCATCGTCCCCGGCGCTTCCTCCTTCACCGACGGACACGCCCTGCCTTCCGTCGCCTTTACCGTCCTTTTGAACAAGCTCAACGTTCAGTTCCGTTCCGTTTCAACTAAGAGGAAGATACACAAGCCGCTGGCGCACCCGTAAAACGATATAATTCGTTTTATTCTACGAACTGGTGGATCCCATCCTCGTCTCAGTCATCTACAAGTCCGAGCAAGCTCAAGAGCACCAGTTTGAGACCGGGTACCAGTACCAAAGTGAGGTGAGCCAAAATCATATTTCCTTCGGCTCATCTCCTCAGGCGGCTCATCAGCTATTTCCACTTCA